>JASANA010006868.1:0-22763 GCA_030248095.1 Ptycholaimellus sp. GST1_10
GACTCGATGGCGGTGACCTGGCAGAAGGATCTGGGCAAGGCGCAGATGCCTTCCCACTTGAAGGGAACGCAGTGTAGGCGGGAGCCGTCGGTCAGGTCTGTGGACTCAACATTGTGCTTGAAGTGGCCCAGGAGGAGGCAGGCGAATGGCTGGTCCTCGGCCAGCAGGTTCCAGGGCTGCTCCTCCAGTTCGGGGACATCGAACTCGATGGCAGGGCCGTACTTGGGGTACTCGGTGACCATGGGATTGGTCTCCATGTCTGTGCGCTGTCCAGCAAAGAACTCGTGGATCTTCCCTTGATAGGCCATCTCGTAGCCGAGGCGCAGTTGGGTGTAGACGCTGGTGGAGTGTAGGATGGCCATGCGGTCGTCGAGCAGGCCCTTGCGGGTGTGGGAGTTGTGCCAGAGTTTAGAGGCGAAAGTCTCAAACATGTGGATGAAGACCTCGTTTGGGGTCATGATCTCCATTAGGTGCATCATGTAGGAGTGCATCCAGTTCTGGGCTTTGGGAAGGCACTTCATGACACACTGCATGAGCTGGCCGAAGTTCATCTTGGGGATGCCAGAGTTGTCCATGAAGCCAAGGAAGGAGGCGATGTTGTTGGATTCCTTGTGCACCTTTGTGCACTGGTAGTGCCCGTCTCTGCCGGGCTTGATGAATTCGACGGCAACACTGCAGAGGCATAGCCGGAGCATGTTGAGGAAGGGGGCAGCCCACTGCAGGGCCTCGGCTGTGCAGTAGGCCAGCTTCCAGTAGGCGGGGCGGCAGTGCTGCTTGTGCCAGGCCTGGAACTGCTCCCATGACTCGCCCTCCGCCGGCGCTCTGTAGAGCTGGAGAGTTGGGTTGCAGGGGGACCAGAGTAACACTGCTCCTTGTGTCAGGGGGTAGGACGGTGGTTCATCCTTCCTTGGAGGATTGCAGGCCTTTGGGGTGTACTTCTGGTACAGAGGGTTTGACTGCTGAATGACAGCCTTGAAGCTGTTGGGGTAGGTTGGATTGGAAGGGTTGGGGCGCAGGGCGGGCATGTGGATGGTGGTGTAGCTGGTGGCGAGCTTGGCCGCCCTGTACTTGTTGTAGCCGGTCCAGTCCACCATGAAGCACTCCCAGCCGGACCAGGTGTGGCTGACTGGGTTGCAGTTGGATTGTGCCATGATCCAGTCGCAGACCAGCTGCATGCACTCTAGCGAGGCGAGGCATGTTTCATCCCAGCTGGCGTTTGGTTTGGCGCCGTATGGAGGGCAATACCTCTCCATCCCTTCCATCGCCCTGGCGCTGAAGTTGACTTTGAGGCCAGAGGGAAGCTGTTGAGCATTGTGCCTGATGACGGTGATGTCGATGGGGTAGGAGACGGCAGTTTTGCTGTAGCTGTTGGGGTTCTGGGGGCTGGAAGGCCCTGGCCAAGCAGAGGGTGAGGGCTGGTTGCTGAGTGGTGGATAGTTGCTGTCACCAAACTGGCTTTCGAGCTTGAAGTTGGTGTAGGACCTGGCAGTGTTGCCGCCGCCGAGCTTGCTGAAGGCGGTTGTGGCCGAGGAGGCAGGCTGGATCTCCGTGTCCTCCTCCATCTTCTCCTCCACCGGAGGCTGTGGCTTGGCTCTTGGTGGTCGTTGCAGTTTAGGCGAAGGGCTGTCCCTCTCCTCCAGGGACAGAGCGGCCATCCTGTCCTCGTCTGACCCTTCTAGGCGGACGAAGGGCTGGAGATGGATGGCCTTGAAGGCGAAGTGGAGGTCGGTAGTAGGGCGGTGCACTGGGTCGCGGCGGTAGTGGATGAGGATCCGGTTGCCGGAGGGGATGTGGACGACGAGACCTTTGTTGCTGTCGATGGTGATGCTGCCGTCGCGGAGGAGCTTGATGGCCTTCTGGATGGTGAGGCAGGTGGCTTCATCGGCAAGGATGGAGGTGATGATGTTGGTGTCGGTCTTGCCACACTTGTCCACCATGTCAAATGGGCAGAAACCCCATCGCTCATGGCATCCCTTCAGTTGTTCTTGCTGCATTCCACCCTGGCAGATTGCACATTTTTTGGATAAACTAGCTGATAATCGACAGATAACCGAAGGATCAGCTGACACCTCTACTTGCGATAGCAGCCAGCGTAGGCTCAGCGCATGGAGGTCGAAACTGCGATCGGTGGCGATGAGCAGCTGGAGATGGCGGGCCAGGCGTTTGGCAGCCAGCAGCTCTGCATCGTTGGCTGACTGCAGGTTGGCCCACTGTGTGGTTCCTTCCAGGCACGAACCATCAACTTGGCTCTGTAATGTTTCATGGATTAGGTAACATCTGGAGTTTTGGATTGAAAGATAATTTCACACTATCAAGTTCGCGCGGGAGATGTCGTTCTGTTTGAGGGTGGCCGCTGCGTGCAGGGCGGCGGCATGGAGGGTTGGGATGGCGTCTCTTTGGAAGACGGAGAGGAGCCCTGATGAGAGTAGGCGCAGCCCTGCTCTCTGGTTGTCATCTCCTTGGACTTTGGCTGGGTATACCGATAGTGTGCCTAATACAAGCAAAAAATTAAACATTGGATGAAATATTGAGATATTCTTGGTATAAACCGTTGTATGCACTGCATAGTAGGTTGTCCAGTTCAACCAGCTCGTGCATCATGGTCCTTAAAGGATTCAGCCATTCTCCTAAGGTATTGGCTTCTTCTTCATATCCATCCTCATTTTCCACCAAGAATAATAATAAATCGTCCACTTTTTGTTCAACTTCATCAACTGTTAGTGCAGGGCTTAAATGTGTAGGCAATTGAGCAAAAGGTACTAACTGTTGCGGTTGAGACTCCGCCATGGACAGGATGATTGGTTGCCAGCCTATGGATGTAGCCAGATAGTTGGCAGTAGCTGGGGCTGGGATAGTTGGTGCCGGTGCAGGGCTAGGAGTTAAGGCCATGTTTTCCTTCCCTTTAAACCGTTTTATTTTTTTATTTTTCCTGGCTTTGGCAGAAAATGACAATTTCTTGGATTTTCTTAGTTTTCTCAAAGATGATTGGCTAAAAGGAAAGGTACCTTTGAAGGGACTGCTTTCGGCGGTGTCCGAAATGGTGGGATCCTGACTCTCGTCAGTTTCGAGCGTTTCTGTCAAGTTTTTTAGCTTGTTTGAAACCTGAGATCGGCATTCAGATGAAAGTGAACCTTGAGCGTTGTGGCTCTGGTTGGTGGATGGTGCCTTGCTGGCAGGGGAGGGAGAGCCGGTGCGGGCTGTGGGCGTGGGCATTGCTGCCGGTGAGGAAGGCCCTGAGGCCGAATCTATTGACTGCTGTGATGTGCTTGCACTGCAATCCATAGATTCATGAATCATTGGCCCTACTTACCCTGGCCAGGAGGCACTCTTCCTCCTCTTGAGCTGGAGGCCCAGAGGTCGGAAGGCTTTCCAGGTCGATGATGTTGAAGGCGGCTGGGCTTGGCTCCCAAGTGAGGGAATGAGATTATGGCCTAGCGACTGCCTTTATATACCCTCTGTCCTATGTTTTGACTCTAGATTAAGTCATAACATTTAGAATCTCTGAGAACGTGCGAAATAGACTGTTAACAGGTAATTTGTTGGAGACACAACATAATTTCCTTTTTCATCGTTGCGCAAATATGCGTTTTCGATTTCATCATTCCAGATTATTTGATAAATGTTAGTCGTTTTTGGGAATGACTAATAGGCTAAAATCTTTTATTATACAAATTTTAAATTGCTTTAATTTCTAAGTGATTGATTGAAATTCAGTTTATTTCAAATAAGGTTGTGCAAAAAACCGATAGGCTAACTTTTTTCGTAGATCTTGTTGCACATGAGGAGCCAATCCACTTTGGACATAAGCTCCTCCGATGAGTAGAGGTAGACGCTTGGTGCCACAAGCCAGGTGGGCACCGGAACTGTTGTCTTGGTGGTTGATGGGGCTTCGCCGGAGGGGGAGTTTTGTGCAGTAGTGCCGGTTGGGCGGGAAATGATATCTACTGAAACTAAAGATTCCCCCGATGATTGCGCTGAGGTCTGGGGGTCTGATGGCAAGCAAGGATATTTATTCTCATCTTCCATCAATCATGGGGCTTTGAATCAGGATGAATTATTCATCATGAAACATCGCCTTTTGTAGTTATGACTAGTGTGAAAAGGTTGCTTTCTTACCTAGACAGGTGGCAAATCCGGCTGATTTCCCAGTTGACATTGACTTTTGAGCTTGGAGTACAGGTCAACAAGATTGTTAACAAAAGTATAGAGAGTGCTTGCAAATGCCAGGTAGGGAGTTGCTTGAAATAGGACTTCACAGTTGAAAGGCATTTTTGATTGTAATTTTTAGGCATGCAAGTGTCGTTTGTTTAAGTTGACACCTAGTTTGGAGGTGCGGTGAGGGATGAGTTTTCTAGGCATGGCCTGGCCTCAAGGACACTCCCAGGTGCTTCCTATTGTGCCTTAACGGCCGTTCCTGGCTTTGCTCCCAGGGCAGGCCTGAGAACTTTTGCTTCCTGATATGTCATGATTTTTGAAGCAGAATGCTCTGTTGACTATACTTCAAATTGCTTTATTCGTGGCTATTTTGATTCAAAGTTGGCAGTGAAACCTTACTTGGACAAGTAACTTTTTTGCCGTTCAGCCTGGCTTTGTGTTTTATGGGCATCTTTTCGCAAAGCCGTTCCAAGATTAAGTCAAATTATGTTTGCCGACTTGGAACTTTATGCTATAGTACCAAAGCCTTGCTAACATATCAGCTTTAATTTGGTCAACTGTCTTTTTCCAGGATTAACGAAACATTAGTTAATTTTCCTATATCGAAAGATGTTTTTAATGCAACTGAAGTTGACTGACCTTGGTGATCGTGCGAAGGTTTTTGCTTTGAATCGATTGATTTATATAAAATACAAAAACACATGCACTTCATTACAACATGAGAAAAGTGCAAAAGTAAGCCCTTTATGGGCACCAAAGATGGTACACAAGCGATTGAAGCGAGTGAAAATGCTTTTCCTTTTACAATATTTATTTTTTAAAGTTGTAATTTTGACGATTTTGTTTATTCTTTGTTTAGATCGAAAATGATGAATGATGATTATTCTATCCAAATTGTAAGCACAGTAGTGATATAGTCACAAATATTTAAACGTTTCGAAGATCAAACTTCTTCATCAGTAAAATAGTTTTCTGACACTTGTCAGAACAAACATTATAATAACTATTAAAAATTAAGAAAAGAAAAACATAGGATATACATGATATGATTCAAACTTTTAGCGTGCTGTATTAGGGCCTGGTTGTAAAAGAGGTAAAACGCCATTTGGTATGTCATGTTGTCGCTGTACATTGGTTAGATCTACTATTACCCGTGTTTCATTCATTTTGATGCATAAAGCCTCTGCCGCTTTGCGTTCATGTTGCTGGTTGCACCTGTGTATTATCTTAGCAGAGTCAAATTCCGGTTCATGATTACTCCCTTGGTGATCTTTGAAAACGTTTTGCTGGCTGTTCTTGCACCAATTGCTTTTGTGCTCTTTAATTCTGGTTTCCAGGTGTCTTTTGGTTTCCCCTATGTACATCTTGCCACATTTGCAATTAATTTGGTATACTACGTTTGTCTGCAGCCTGTTGTCATATTTGCATTTCGGTCTGCTGCCAAGTAAGTGCCATAGTTTCGGTCCTGTCATCGGGATTATCCTAATGTAGCCCGGGGCGTACAGTGTTCCTTTGTACCATAAGGGTTTTCTCATTGAAGTATGGTGTTTTGACATTAATGCATCGTCTTTCATCGTTACCTAATTGGATTGCCGATTCCTCTTTGTGCAAGACCTTGTTAGTTGTTTTATTTATTAATGACATCGGGTATCCATATGATTTGTATTTCTTGATGAGGTACTTTATTTCAGTGTCCAGTAAATGGGTGTTGCTGCTGTACCTTTTGGCTCTGTGGGTCTCGCTGCGTAGTGATGATAGTTTATAAGACATGGGTGCACACGAGTCAAACGGCATGACATAGTTTGTGTTGCATGGTTTGCAAAAAACAGAGGTAATAGGGTACCATTGATCATGGCCATCATCATTCATTAGCATACCACGTCTTAAATTGATGTCTAAGAAAGGCAGGCATCCATCTTGTTCTTCCTCCCATGTAACTTTTAATGAGTCGCATTTCTGGTTCAGGTAGTGGACGAAACGTTCCCATTGATTGTCATCGTCCGTGATAACCATAAAAGAATCGTCAACATATCTGTAGTAGCAGTGTATTATAATGTTATGCTCTCTTGCTTCTTGCTTAATGTTTGATTCCCAATGTTCAAGGTATATGTCTGCAAGTGGACCACTGTGTGAGGCACCCATTGGAAGGCCTTTTTTCTGCCTGAAATACTGTTTAACACCTCCTGTCTCAATGCATCCATATGTGTTTTCCGTGCAGTAACTTAATACTTGGCATATTTCGTCAGGCTCTAATGTTGTTTTATCTTTCCAGTATCTTGAATTACGTAGCTTGTTTTGTAGTATCACTATTGCTTCCTTTACAGGGATGCTGGGGTAAAGTTGTTCAAAATCCAAGCTGACCATTTTGGTGTTCAAAGGAAAGGGTGAATCTTCTTTTATCCGCTCAATGAATTCAAAACCATTTTTAATCCTGGACAGAGGTGGCAGTAAGTTGTTTATTATTTGACTGATCTTTTTAGATGCCTCAGCTTGAATTGCGTGGAAACCTGGTAGGACTGGTCTAAACTTCATATTTGTTTTCCAAGTTTCAATGTCAATGTTGCTCTTGGGTGGTTCCTTGAATTTATGAGTTTTGGGCATGATGTATGCACTACCTGGCAGGCCAGCGCTTTTTTGGAGACTCATGTATTCAATGTATCTGTTGTAGTTGTATTCCTTGAGTGCGGTAATTTTGGCCTTTCCTTTTCCCTTAATTGTATCCAATGGGTCTAAGAAGATTTGCTTTATAAGGGTTTGATATTTTTCATTGCCACGCTTCCAGGTTCTTTCATCCACCCGTTCATAACTCTCTTGGTTTAGGAATGTTTTTTCAAGATGTTGTTTGACATAATCGCTGTCCATAACCACCAAGGATTGGGCTTTGTCTGCTTTCAGTACATACACATGTTCACTTTTTAGTAAGCTAAGTAAACCTTTTGATGTGCTGTCCTTTGGTTTGTTTCTAAGTTGCATATTCTGCTTGATGGTGTGTACTAGTCCTTGTAACATATCGCTCCTAGTAACAACATTGTAGTTTTGTTTTTGCAGAGATTGATCCATGCCAATAAGGTGTGTTGCGATGTTTATGGAGTTATGGCGGTGTGAATTTGGAATGTAGTTTGGTCCCTTGTTAAGAATGTTGATTTCATCACAACCCAGAGTCTTGTTGGAGAGGTTAATGACTTTCCATGGGTTTGAGGGAAGCCCTGTGTTCACATGTTGTTTATTCGTCATAAGATACCTGTATTTTTTCGCTTTGATCTTCTCGTTGTGTAACAGTATATTCCTGTATTCAGCGGTACTTCCTGTTGTATAGCATCATCCTGTTCATTTTTTGTGTTCCTGGCTAACAGGTTTTTTAAGTGCGATGAATGATGAATTTTAAAATAAGTTTAGTGAAAAGCATTTTTACTGGAGTTCACAGTGCCCTATGACGCGCCACAGGACGCCAAACTCATTCATGTGCTGGTCGTAGAGCTCCATGTGGGTGGCCAGCTGCCGCTCCACCCAGGAGAGTGTCTGCCAGAGCTCCTGTTGAAACTCTGCTCTTTAGGAAGGCTGTTTTATGGGTCCGCGCTGGATGAGGCAACTATTAGTGTTTCTTCACCATTTTTCGTCCTATGTCTTTTCTGTGAAACATCACAGCCTGCTGCGTTGAGAGTCAATGGAAAAACAGGGAACCTTGGCTGCGTATACGTGGTCCCCCTCCCTGGGTGCGGTGAGGCGGACGTAGTGGGCGTGGAATCCACGCTGCAGGACCGCGCGGGTGGTGCCCGCCGCCCAGCTCCTGAGGTCGGCGTAGTCCTGGATCACCTCCAGCATGCTGTTCTCTGTCAAACATGCTCATTTCAGTTCCATGGAAATCCAATTTTGCTTACTTGGATTTTCTAAATGATTGCATGAAATCTGAGTTCTATGTGAAGCTAAAAAGAGAACTGTTGATCTCCTTGCGGTAGCCGGTAGGTGCGGTAATGGTTGAACATCAGCCGCAGGCCCACCCACAAATCTGTGGTAAAGGCGCTGTTGATGTCAGCCAGCCTATGCACAGGTCCCTTTTAATTTCGATGCACTTTCCTGGCAGATAAGGAGCTAACTGGATGAGGAGCTGGTTGAGCTGGTTGGTGAGGTGCTTGAGCTGGGTCTTGAGCTCCTCCAGGTTGGCGCACTCCAGCGCCTTGCCGAAGGGGTGCTGGGGGGCCGGCGTTGAGGAGGAGGACTCGGGGCTGACGGGGAGGGACGGGGCTATCCTCCCTGGCGTCGGACTCGTGGTCGCTGCCTAGGGCGGCGTTGGGGTGGGTGAAGTGGAACTGGGAGCCTCGCAGAGGGGGTGCTGGGAGTGGGCGATGCCCACGTCCCCGTCCTGAGCTTCGGTGGACCACCACTGTTCCTACCTCCATCTTCTCACTCTCCTGTCTGGCTTCTAACTGGCTAGAATGACCATTTTGAAGACATGCTCTATTTCACTTATTGTGGGATATTGTGAAAATATGGGCTACAAAGTTTCCGCGAAACATCACTTAAGGGGTAGGGCTTATAACTGCTCATCAAAACTCTGAATCCCTTCACTCTCTCAGGCAACTGTTGTAAAGGTTTGGCCTGGCAAGGAGAAAAGGGGTTGTGAAAAGGGAGTGAGGTTGCAGTGTTATGGGGGGAATAGATGTGCCTGCCAGGCTGTGTCTCTGTGGCTTGTGTGCGGGAAAGCGGGGCTCCTGGGGGGCAACTGAGGGACGTGGCAGTGCCGCTTTTTATGTGGCCTTGCCCTTTCCCAGGCTGGTTGTTGCGGGAATGGGCCATGACTTACTGCTTGGGTACACTGCTTGGGCATGCTGCTTTGTATGCAGCTTTGCTCTATGACTTGCTAATTGAAATCCCCAAGCCAGCACTGGCTTTTTTGGGGCTGTCTAGTTTGACTAGTAGATATGGTCGGGAAACGACGAATCAATTGCATCTCACAAGCTTTTTAACTATTAGCTGACCAAACAAAACATTTTGTGAAAGAGTTTGCTGCAAGTTGGGTTCCTGTCTACAAGTCGTTTGTCCAACTGCCTGGCATTAGACGGTCCGTATGGAAATTTGGGATGTTTCAAGAGAGGTATATTCTTCATTATCAACCTGTGCCCTCTGATGGGCGTAGTTAAAGTTAGCCGATATTCTTTTTTAAATGTATTGCTATGCTAAATTTGTAATAAAAGCATTTAATATTTTCATGGTGAATAAATCCTTATTTATAGGTGCAATAAAACTAAAGACTATGGAATGAAGGTGGTAATAAACAAAAGGAGGGGAGGGGCTTTGTTGGCTAGGCCTGGAGGTCACTGCCGAACACCTCGTAGAGATGCTTGCCCTTCTCCATGTGCTCCTTGTACCGACTGTCTTAGTAGCACAGTCCACGGATGGTGTTGTCAATTTTCGTCCAGAGTTTCTGTAACACAATCCTCAGGATTGGCTTCAAGGAAGTGAGTGAAAAGATGATTGCAGAACCCCTCCGTGGGTGGCATCTTCTGGCATGCTGGTGCGTTTGTTGACTACGGCGTCTTTGACGATGGGGAGGTAACTATCCTCCCACTGCTCCTCCACTGCCTGGCAGCAATGGCTCAGCCAATCAATGAGGGGCTTCTTCCGGACTAGCGCCGATCCCAGGCCATCCCCCTGCCAGCCTGCTAGGCCATTTATTAGGCTGCTACTGACAGTTTCAAGGGCTGAGTGTAAAGGGTGCACCTTGCAGTTCGTTGAGGTAGGTCTGGAAGCCGTTGAAGGGGATTGGGTTTGCGGCGGTGGGCTTCCTGGTCCAGTCACGCTGGAACGCGTTGTTTGTCTTCATGATCCTCCAAATTTGTCCATAATTAGGCGGCTTTATCAAAAACGATTGTACTGGAGGTAGAGCCGATAGATGCTATCGATGTAGATGTCCAGGTCGTGCTTCAGCTCTGGCCAGTTGCGGTACTCCATCTTGACTCCCCTTGGCGGTGGTGTTTTGGAGCTGAAGGAGGAGCTGCTGAGTACCAGGCCGGGCGGGGCCTGGCCTTCATCCTCACCTTGGTTGGACTCGGTGGCCTGAGCATGGGCTGCTTGGAACTTGTAGGCTGGCTGGTCATCCATCGCCAGCTGTGCTTCGTTGTCGCTCATCCTGGAAGGCATTCATTTCCAATTTAATCAATGCGCTTGATGAGCAGGAGTGGATTGGCAAAAGCATTGTCATTAGTGAATAAACGATGACTTTGAAACATCAGAGAGTTTGTTTGATACTTACTGCTCTGTCTTGCTGACGTCAGAAGCTCTCTATTTGTTTCAACGATGAACTGGCAAAGCTAATATCTGTTTTTAGACAAAGATATAATTTGCAGTGTTTATGGAGGGCACAAGCTGTGGTTATCGGGAGCATGGTTGACTTATTTCTACAACCAGGGCTCGCGATACCACAAAGCTTAGGCTCACCTGGTCAATCCCTTGAGGTTGGAATAGGGCGGAGTGCAAATTTATATTGAAAAATAATCTTATGGTTATTTCATGTTCGACTGGTTAAGTGAACATTTGTGACCGAAAGAGATATTAAGCTCGGTATGTGTGGAAGGCTCAAGCTATGATTAGTGAGAGCATGGTTGACTTATTTCTACAACCAGGGCTCGCACTATCATAAAGCTTGGGCCCACCAGGCGTATCCCTTGGGGTAGGAGTTGATCCTTGTATGACGTTATTTGAAACTCCAATTTTGTCTATTTCAAGATCTATCTAGCTCATCAGCGGAAGATGTTTGCCGCTTGCTCACATAGATTTGGTGAAACATTATCAATCTCCGTAACCAAGGCTCATGTTCCCCCATCTCCATTGGAGGCGATGAAATGGGCAGCTTACTTGATGAGGGCCTTGTGAAAGTGGAGCGTTTGATGAAGTAGCCTGGTGTTTGCTGGCAGGACTGGCTGGACTGGCTGGACTGGACTGCTTTCTGCTAAGCAGCTGGTCCTTTTATAGTCTTTCATTTGGGTAGATTAGCGTCTAGACGTCTAGACGTAATTGAAGACAAAACAATTAGCTCTCTTTTTCTAAGCGGATTTTTCCATGAAATATCTTCCTTGGCGAAATATTGTCTTGCCGCATTTTTACAAAAAAGAAAATCATTTGTTTTCTTGATGGCATAGATTTATACATTTTGGACATAAGTAAAGATTCAGAATTTGTTGAGAAATAAATTTTAAAATAAATTTCTATTATGTGAAATGGCATGAATCTGCCTTATTTGTTTTTATTTCTTGCGCCAAAAGCAGGACGAGACTATTAAAGTCCTATAGCGTGCTAGCCTCATATGCACGTAGTGAAACCTCAGAGTGCTAGTTTTCCGTAGTTAACGCTGAGCAGGCGCTTTTGGTTCACATGGCTGTGAAGAGAGTTTTCTAGGTACCCTTTCAGCAGATTCAATCTGTGCGCTTTGAATATTTTATGAAATGACTGGTAATTTATGTCTTTTTAACGCGTACTTATGGAGGCAAAGAATCACTTATCCTTTCTTGCCAACGTATTTGTGTCTGTTGTGAAACATCAGAACTGTTCACAGTGTTTTGCCGTTTGCCTATTTCATTGCTAAATCCAAATGCAGAGCAACATATTTCCTTCAGAGAGTTTACAGCACAGAGAAATTCTTTTTCGCATCCAGTTTTTCAGAAAAGCTGAATGGTCCCCGTGAGAAAGTCTAGAATGCAATGCAATTTAGTATTTCACTGTTTTTGAGGATAAGGAAAGGGGCACTTCTCCGAGGAATTCGATGTCCGAATCCGAGTCCTGTGAGTCGGGAACGTGTCCTTCGGGGAAGGCTTTGGTGGGCGACTGCCCTTTCTCTGGGCCCTTTTCCGATTCCAGCTTTTTAGAGCATTTCATTTTAGAGAATAAGCATTGAAAAGCTTTGCTAGGCTTTGCGGGGGGCTCCAGAAGGTGAACTTGCCCGTACTGGGCAATCGTTTCTCTTCCGTTTCCTTGCTAGAGCTCATTCTTTTATTCTTTTCTGAAATGAAACAAAAGTAATGTAAAAAATGCAGGGAACTTTTCCAAATGTGCAAGATGTATACTCGTTAGGTGTAATGCTGTGAGGTAACGCTTGTTTTGGGTGCAGCTTGACCTTAGCCAATCTTTTTTGTTTGTTGAGCAACCTTTTCAGTTGCAAATAGAAATTGTTAGCGGTCGCTGCTTAATTTAACCGAAAAGGAAATAACGACACTGCAATTTGTATTTTCATAATCTAAATTTTTTGGCATTTTTGCAACAGTATTTATAATTTTCAGTTTATTTTTTGTCGCAAAAAAAAATTTTCGCTTTTATGCATTTTGTCGGTAACTCAACATTTCCTTTATTGCACGTCTCATGCAATCACAGACCATTCCAAGCGACGCTTGGAATGGAGCGAGCAGTGCCTTCCGGGGCCGTGGATTGGTTATTCAGCACATCATGCTGCTGTGTCGGACGGCGGTGCAGCATAGGCATAGCCTGAGAGCCGCTGGCCTTCAAACCAGAGTTTATATTTTTCGGAAATTGGTTAAATTAGCTTACCTGGTTTGGATCTTGTGGCAGGGGCTGCAGGCTTGGCTGCTCCCCTGGCTGTTCTTCGGGTGGCCCTTCCATGATCACTGGTCAAGGAGGAAGACGGCGAAGCACCTGATCGTCAATTAAATTGACTGGGCCAAAAAGAGGCTTAATGTGGCCCTTGAAACCTTAGGGTTCAGGTTGACTACCTCGGCGGCCATGAGGAGGTGGTAGGTGGCCTGGACGGTGTCCAGGTTGCTGTAGAAGACCTTGGCCTCTTCACCTGTGGCCTGATTGGTGACCCGGGACTGGGGTTGGTAGAATTGGACATGGTTGCGTTTGAGGTGCAAGTTGGCCTGGACGACAGTGCATCCAATGGCCTCGGCGGTCAGGAGGACGGGCTTGATGTAGCAGTTGATGAAGCCATGTTCGTCCACCATGTCATAGGGGTTGAACCCCCAGCGGTCGATGGTCCTCGCCGCCTGTCTGGCTGCCTGCTTAATCTGCAAATGACATCCTTTTATGCCCCCAGTAGGTGTACTACAGCCCGGCTCGGCTAAAATTTGTCAAAATGTATTGAGTTGTAGTGAGCTTCAGAACAATTGAAAGTCATTCATACTTTCAGGAAACCTTGCCCTAAGTCTCTAGTTTATGTCCTAAAAACAGCGCATCAATGCAAATTACATTTATGTTATAGTAGAAACAAAAAATATTTTTAAAACCAGAAAAAAAGATTTAAAAAGCAAGAAAAATTTCCCCCCAACCAGTTTTCAGGCCCTTCCCCAAAAATCCATATTTTTTTTCTTCTAAAATTTTAACTCAATTCCATACTTTGGGCTCATTTTTCCAATATTACAAAAATTATAAAAAAAAAATTAATTTTTTTATTCAAAAATATCAAATTTCATAACTAAAAATATAAGGTAATGCAATAAATTTATATTACTTTGAAAGAGCAAACTCCCACAGCCCCGAAAATGTCTTTAAATTTTTTATTCGTTAAGTTTGAAACTAGTTATGGGCAAAAATGTAAATGGATCTTAGCTACCGAACTGGCTGCAGCCTGTGCTAAATCTGAGTCTCATTATCATTTTGGCCATAACTTGCCTAATTTTATGCTTAAAAAGCTCATATTAAAACACAAAGTATAAAATTGTTTCCTCTATTAATCTAGGAAACTAAAATTAAAAGCAAAACATCCAGCAAACTGCTTGCCTTTGCATGTTCTTTGCAAAATATTTGATTTTTTCTTAAATCGCAATTTTTCTATCTCTTTCCACTCAATCAATCATAGCATACCTGAATTTGCATTTGATACGCTCTGCTTTTTAGGACATAAACTAGAGACTTAGGGCAAGATTCCCTGAAAGTAACACTCATATTCAAGCTCACTACAATTCAGTACATTTTGACAAATTTTAGCCGAGCCGGGCTGTAGAGAGGCATGAACTACGGGTCCGTGGTGTCCGGTGCATTCCACGTTGGACAGGAGCCAGCGCAGGCTGGAGCCGTGGAAGTTGATGGGCTGGGTGTGCTTGTGCTGCCAGAGCTCGTTGCCAGCCATGAGGCGCTGCAGGTACCAGGCCATCTGCCTGGAGCAGGCCTTCTCCTCGCTCGGGTCCGGCATGAGGCGGGCTTCCTCCTCTTCTGCCAGTTGGCCAAGGCCAGCTTGATGGCAGGCCTAGGAATGTCGGTGGATTGGTAAAACAATGAAGAGTGTAGGAAAAGCTTACCCTGAGTGCCAGGAGGTGTTGGTTGTCGTTGCGGCAGAGGCACATGGCTGCCTCCCACCCGATGGTCTTGTTGCTCACCGCCTCGTAGTACTGGCCGCTGATTAGGCCATGGGAGAGCAGTCATAGTCCTGCTTGCTGGGCGTTGTCCCCGTCCACCACTGGAGGGAACTCCAAATCTGAAATAGTTTCTCAGCTCCGTAATTTTCAAATTTTAAGCACTGAGTGTAACTTGTGCAGTTGGTGCACGGCGGGCGTCAAGGACGTGGAAGTTGATGGTTTCCTCCAGCAGGGGCAGTGATTCTGCGAAAGGGCGTTCAGGGGCTGCCTCTGGCCATAGGGCTTGGGCAGGTTGCATGGGAGGAAGTTGGTGAGGTTGTGCCATGGGTTTTTAAGGAGTTGTGAATGCGCTAGTTATAAGAAAGGCACAAAGTCATTGATAGTGGAAGGTGTGTTGGCGCTTATTTGCAACCACACTCAACACTTTCAATGGGGTTTGTGCTTTTTAACTGAGCTTAGGGAGAGCACAAAGTCGTTCTAGTGAGAACTGGGTTGACGCTTATCCGCAACCACAGTTGGCACTACAACGGACTCTGGGCTTTCCAGGGTACACTGGAGTCGGAGATGCTGAAGAATGGCGATTTCTCCTTCCTTTTATGCTAAGATCTAGTCGTTCCCAGACATGACAGTTAATCATCCATGCTGAGAAACGAACTGTTTTGACTACTCCTGTTCCCATGCGCTTTTCTAGCTGTTTGGGTTATACTGATTCCCTGAACGATTATGAAACGCTGATCACGGGTGTTTAAGCTTTTCCGCGAATCGTATTGACTACGGCAAATTTTTCTTTTCATTTTCCTTAATAAGTGAACACAGATGGCACAAATCGTTTGAGAATTCGATTGATTTGCTTAAGACATGTCTATGAAACATCAGAAAGAGGCATAACTCTTCTCTAGCGCTGATTTTCTGGCCAGCGTTCTTTGCTAAGTTTTAACCGCAACACTTGTTGTTTGAATGAACGGTTTTTAAAATTGGCTAATAAATATTTTCACTTATGAGTCTGGGTTTTTGAACTGATATCACGGATGGCGGTATCATTTTTGGCTAAGAATTGGTTTTGAAACCTCAACGAGAAGGCTAGTGGTAGGATTTGTGGTAAATTTTTCATTGAGGGGGGCTTGTGCTGCAGCAGCCGCGGCTTTGACATCCCCGCCTTTTTGCTTTTGACCAATGTTTTTATCACGACTAATTCCTGACCTAGATTGGAATAGCGGCGTCGAAATTGGCCTTTCTGTTGGGGGTAAAGCATCAGCGGCATGGGTTTGTAGGACGCGTAACCGCGCACGCTCTAGAAAGGGCACGTGGTCTCCTTTGTCCTGTTTAATACGACTCATTGTAGATGTAAACGCCAAAAATTAATCGCTTGCTTTGTAAACGGTGCCAGATTATTTATTGCGGATGTTTTCCTGCTTTTCTGGCAGGAAAGCTTAGCGCTAATGAAGGAGGTTAGGTGATAGGTGGCTTGCAGCCGGTGTACATAATTTTTCCAAACTGTGCTGGCAAGCATTCGCATTGAATCACCTAGCATTGCAGAAAACGACTGTTTTGACTTCTGCTCTCCTTTAGCTAACGGCTTGAAGCATAATTTTTGCAAGGCAGGCTATTTTTTGAAGCGTGCAATGCATCTTTTTTACCGGTATTTTTGAGTCTCTCTTTCTCTCTCTCAACTCACCGAAACCAAAGCTGCCCCCCCTGCTGTCAACGCGCACACAGAGAGCTTACTTTGCCGGCTTGCATGTGCGCTACTCATAGCATCTTGAATTCACTCATCAGCCTCCTCCAAATATTCCTCAGCCTCTTCGTCCTCCTCTTCATGGCAGTCCCAAGGATTGACAGCGTCACCTTCTGCCACTTTCTCTTCCTCTTCTTCAGGCTCAGGCTCTGTTTCCATTAGGAAACTCACCTGCCGCTGGAAACACACTTTATTCCCTCCTCCCCTAGGTTGGGAGGTTTGAGGCCGCTGCCCCCTGCTTTGCTGCTGTCCTCTGGGCAATGGGTGCCATCCTGCTGAGCTTCTGCCTCCCTGCATGCTTTGCAAGCGTTCTTGGTATTGGGGGGTGAACGAAATCACTCTAGGCATGAATTCGGAGCAAGGTTCATCAGTTTCACCCTTCACCATTGTCACGAAATCTTTCAAAGCCCAGCAGTTGGTTGGCATATGTCCCTTTCTTTGACACCAGAAGCAGATTTTAGCATCTGAGACAGGGGTATTTGAGCGGTTCCTTGTAGGGTTTGCGGATGCAGCGGTAGGCTTGCTTTGCCCCTGGCCTCTTTGAGACCATCGGCCTCTTCCTCTGCCTCTCCCTTGCTCTAGCGCAAGGGTTTCTGCTCCTTCTTCTGGCTGCGCGTCTAAGTCCTGCTGGCCAAAGATGAAGCCAAGCTGGTTGACTGATTGTTGGGTGCCGAACAGATCTTCACTCCTCTTAGCTGCCACTGCGCATTCGGACACTGTCTCCGGTGCTGCCCCGCTGTTCAACAGCGCAAATCGATGTTCATGTCGAAGGCCTCCTAGGAAAAATTGCCTTAGCAATACCTCTTGCGTGGCTGCCAGGAAAGTTGCGCTGACTGGGAAACGCTGTTCGACAACTTTTCGAAGTCTGGCTAGGAAAGCCATGACTTTTTCCCCGGGCTGCTGGATGATGCCTTCGCAGACTGATAGTCAGTTAACTTCCGGAGAACTGTCGAAAGTTGCTACTAAGGTTGCCCTTATCACGTCATAGCTCAGCTTTCCCCGATTGGTGTCTGGCAGGCCTCTGTAGGCATCCAACGCAGGTCCCTCCAAATAGGGGACAATGAGGGTGTGCCAGGTATCCTGGTTTTGGCCTTTTGCACGTGCAATTTCTGCAAAACGGGTCAGTCATTGCGTGGCATTGCCATCACCTTCATAGGTTTTTAGGCCCATCAGGTGATATTGAGGGGGCGTGCGGCCCGGGAGATCATTGGTATCACCATCGAAATCAGGCATTTCAGTCTTTGCGGACTTCAGCTTGCTTCTGCGTACAGCCTGAAGGCAAGGAGGGGAAGAGGGAGAAGGGAAGAAGGAAGAGAGGAGGTTGGAGAGAGGGGAGGGGGGAGGGGAAAGTGACCTTTACGTGGCTCGGAGTTCCTAGAGCTAGTCACAAACCCAACGACAGAGCCAGTTTGTGAGGGGCTCTCACTACCCTATACTGGATGTTGCTGCGCAAGGGTGAGGACTAGGCCTAGTTGATCAGAACCAATGTAAGGATCTGTAGTGCGGTTACAGAGGCAGGAGGGCAGGAGGTTTATCATGAGGAAGCAAGAGAAGAGACCAATCTCAGGGTGAGATCCAAGGTGCAGGAGCTGCCTTATTGTGACTACACTCCAGACGGGGGTCATGCACCTTACACTATATTTTACACATATACCCGTATGTTATGCCGGAGGGGTTTGGTATATATTTGTGGGGCAGAGGGAGCTGAGAAGAGGTCATCAAAGTCGAAGTGCTTGAAGGCCTTTGGCTGTACCTCACCAGACTCTTCCTCCACACCACCTTCAAGCATTTCTCTTGTTGACATGTCAACCTGTAAAATATGGCAGGAAAAAGGGACACCTGTATGTCGACCCTTCTTATGAGCTGGGGGGCAGCCGGTTCTGGGTCGTGGAGATTCGTCTTTCAGTTCCAGCTCATGGAGGCAGGCCTTGCTGAGGTTGAAGATGACACCCACTGTCTCATGCGTGCAGGCCTTGTCCTCCTTCTTCAGGGGCGTCGCACACCACACCTTGCCTCCACTCTTTGTCCCGATCCACTCTTTCGGAAGGGCTTGCCAGGCAGCATTAGACTTATCAACCCCCATTTCCACCTGGGAGGGAAGAAACAGATGGGAGGCAATGATGCAAAGGGGTGCAGAAGTGTGCAGGAAATGTACCAACCTCATTCAGGGTCAGAGGCTGTCGGGGTGTGGGAGTGTGGGGAGCCCGGAGACAGTACTACTTGTCGCTAGAGTCCGTTCCCTCCTCCCCCATTTCATACGCTTCATGCTCATTGGTCCCCGACCTTTCCCGCCAACTCCCCAGAAACAGCTCGCCCGCTGGGCTCCACCCACACTCCTCATCTCATTCTATTCTCTGTCCCACTCCTTGGAGACCTTCTAAGAAAAGCTTGGTGGTGGTGGGCTTGTACTTGCGCAACACCGTGACCTTCACCGGCTTCGCCAAGGCCCACAGCCTCTGCAAGAAGCGCGTCTCCATCCTCACCGACATCTCGCACACCCTCGCCAACGCCGTCGGGGCACAGGATTTCATCATCCTCGCCTCCACCACTCCCAACCTTCCTCTTCCACCCCGACAGCATTGAATGGAGCCTGTATAGCCAGGGGAAAGGACTTCGGAAGGGACGCCAGCTGCAGCAACTTTGCCTTGCTTCGCAAGCTCAGCTCAGGTGCCCAACCTCTCCTTCCTCCTCTTCTACATCCCCTTCGCTTGCCATGGACTTCACCGACAAGGACGTCGCCATCTCCAAGCACACCCACTCCTGCGTCATGCTGGACGACAGCCCCTGCGACAACCTCCTCTGCCCCGTCCTCTCCCATCACTCCACCCACCTCCGCTGCCAGCAGTGCAACAAGATCCTCTGCATCAGTGGAGCAGGCGCCTACTTTGTGCCCGGCAGGTCCGCTTCCCTCTACAAGACTGCCCTCCACGCCTTCCGCTCATTCCGCATCGACCCCTCCAACATCCTCCCATGCTACACCTGCCCGCGCTGCAAGATCGCCAATGACTGTGAGCCTCACCCCCTCATCCGCCAGCTCTTCGATCAGAAGCTCTACCCCACCTCCAGCCACACCTACTCCTTCATCCGCAAGGCCATGCCCCAGCTCACCGTCGTCACCGACAACTGCAGCCCAGCACACGGACCTCTGGACGAGGTGGACCTGGAGCAAGGAGAGCAAGAAGATGAGCGTGGAGACGAGGAGGAGCTGGGGATGCTAGGGACGCTAGATGACATGGGCTCAGGACTTGCAGACCAACGCTTCCCAGAGGAACACCGTGTCCTGGAGCACCGACAGCAGTCCGGCATCTCCAAGAAGCAATTTTGGCAGCAGCGCTATGCAGATGCCCATCTCACCTATGATGCCATCAACGCCCAGGAGGCTACGGCGGAGGACGAGCAGAAGCAGGCCAAGGTTGACCTACGCCACGCAGCCATCGAGATGGAGAAGGCGGAAGAGCATCTGGAGGAAGAGACTCGCTGAGAAGAAGCCGCCACCTGTGCTCAAGCCGAGGCGGAGGAAGAAGAGCTTCAGCGTGTATGGGAGGAGGTGGAGGAGACCAACCGCCAGGAGTGCCTCGCAGACCTTGCCAACCTCAACCGCTCCATCGAGGACATTGTGGACCCCGACACCCTCGTTGTCTCCGCCACTCCCGCTCAGCGCACCGGCTACTCCACCCCTGACACCAATGCCAACCCTACTCATCCCACCACCACAGAGACTCAAGAGCCTCCAGAGCCTCATGAGCCTCAGGAGCCCCAAGAGCTCCTGACGCTGAAGGAACGCATGATGATCCAGGACAAGGTCATCACCAACCTCCGTCTCCATTGCTCCGAGCAAACTCGCCTCCACATTGCCGCCGAAGCCCAACTCCAAGAGCTACAAGCTGGAGAACAAGACCTTCGGCAACAAGAGCTCCAACGAGAAGACCGGATCAAGGCCCAGGCAGAGCTGGAGCGCCTCCGCACCCAGAACCTTGTCACCCAATGGGCCCAGGAATGGGAATGCAAGGAGGCCCAGCAGGCCCTGCAAGCCATCCAAGATTGTCTTCACCACCTGGAGCAAGAGTTGGCGCAGAAGGAAGCAGCGTACCAAGACAATGAGGTCCAGGTTGCCGCTGTCCTTGACAACCTCCACCTTGACAACATCCGCCTCCAGCGCCAGCTAGCTGCCGCCAAGAGCTAGACTCCGCCGGCCGCTACCTCCACGCCTGACCTGGAGCAACCCGCCCCGCCCCGGACTCAAGGCCTCGCCACAGAGACCCCGGGAGCAGCCACGCAGCCTCTGCTCTTCTCCGGCTCCCAGCTACGCCCTCTACCCTCAGAAAGCCTCTTCAGCCATCTCCAGCGTCCTCCCGCCCGCTACTTTGACGGCAAGAACCTCTCCGAGTTCCCCGTCTGGTTCAGGTGGTGGAACCACTACTACCACTCCAACCGCAAGATGAGCAACGTGGACAAGCTGGAGAAGCTGATGGAGTGCCTCAAGGGTCCGGCCAAGACAGCGATTGCCTGGTGCCAGAACTTCAAGGAGAAGGACTATGCCAACGCCCTAGCCATCCTCAAGGACAACTATGGCAACACCTCTGCACAGAAGACTGAGCTGCTCAGGTCGCTGGAGCGAGTCAAGAAGATGCGCAACAACGCCACTGCCGAGTCCCTCTACGCCCTCGCCGATGACCTCCATCGCATCGGTGTCCAGCTGCGCCAGCACGGGGTTCAAGATCTGGATTCACACGCCCTGCTCCTCTTCGAGAAGCTGCCGGACTCCGTGGTGCTGGACCAGATGAACTCCCGCGCCCGCGCCAACCTCTCGCTGGAGATCGGCTATGACGAGCTGGTCAACATCTGCCGCATCGAGGCCAAGGCCAGAGCCGCCGCCCGCGGAGCCCTTCCCCGACCTCGCAACAACCCCCCATCTACCTCCTCCAACCATCCAGCCAACCGCCCTCAGCCCTCACAGCACAATCGCCCCTACTCCGGCAACTACTTTGCCAACCCTTTGGCCCCCGACTCTGAGGAGTCCGCGGGGCCCCAGAACGGGGGCAAGAAGCGTCGCCAGAAGCGGGCCCAGGGTGGGTCTCAGACCTCCACTCCTCCCTCCACTCAGCAGCCTTCCCCGGCCAAGCGCCCTACGCTCCCTCAAGAAGGACAAGAGCCAGTGCCGCTGCGGAGGCGAGCCGATGAATCCATCATCCACTGCCATCTTTGTGATGGCAACCACATGGTCCACGAGTGCCAGGTCTACAACACCCCCGCCAAGAAGCTGCATAGGGCCAAGGCCATTCCGCTCTGCTACAACTGCTTGCGCCAAGGCCACGGACGAGACAAGTGCCGCAACCGTGGACGATGCCGGGAGTGCAACGATTTGCACCACACCGTCCTCCACTCCGTCCTCTCCGCCCAAGGCCAGTCTGCCAATCTCCACCTCTCCACTGCTAGAGACTCTCCCAAGCTTCCCTCCATCATTCATCCTGTCTTCTCTCTGGGAGTTCTGGGGCGAGTGCAGCGCAGTGAGGGTACGGTGATGCTGGACAATGGCTCCAGCTACACCTGGTGTATGGAGGAGCTGGTGCGCCGCCTCGGCCTCAAGGTATTCGGCTCTGTCACTCTACAACTCTCCACCACTCACAGCTCCGTCCATTGTAACCTCAAGGCTAAGATGGTGAGCTGTTCCAGACTGGCAACCAGTCGACAATGGAGATCACGACCTGCATCGCGGAGAGCGTCACCGCGCCCATCACCGTTGGCGGGATCGATCTACCAGCCCAGCCCTTCCTCGACCGCGGCCTCCAACCCACACGCATCCTCAACTGGCCCAGCAAGGCCAAGCAGGAGAAGATCGTGGACGTCCTTGTCGGCCTGGACTTCCTGCGCGCCTTCGAGGGCCCGGGAGTGCCTTGCCAAGTTGCCAGGACGTCATGGGCCTCTCCGTCTACTCATCCGCCTTCAGCACTCACCTCTCCGGACCTGCCCCTGCCCAGACTACCGCCCACGTCCTACCCGCCTCCTGCTCCCTACAACTCTCCTCACCTTCGCTTCATCAGCTGGTGGAGATGCAGACGGGACTCGAGGTGGTGGGCCTGGGAGGCAAGTACATGGTGGTCAAGTGCGAGGACTGCGGCAGGGACCTGGACGAGTACGAGGTTGGCATCTGCAATGACTGCAAGCTCGCCGCCGAGTTCGACATCCAGCGCAAGGAGGACGGATGCTTCCTTCTCTCTCTCCCTTTCAAGCCCGGCGCCTCCTCTCTTCCCTCCAACCGCCAAACTGCCTTCGCCCGTCTACAGCGCTTGGAAGCCAAGCTCACACCTCAGGAGAAGCAGCTGCACTACGCGGAGTTCGACAAGTTTGAGAAGAGCAGCATCGTGGAGCCAGTGGACGATTCCAAGACCCCGGGAGCCGTGATCCAGTACCTGCTTCACTGCCCCATCTTCAAGCACATGGCCGCCTTCACCAAGTGCCGCCCCATGCTGGACTGCTCAGCCTCCACCCGTAACGGCCAAAGCCTCAACGACAACCTCCACACTGGCCACAACTGCCTCACCGACCTGCTGGATGTCCAGTTCCAGTTCCGCCTG
>JASANA010006872.1:0-11800 GCA_030248095.1 Ptycholaimellus sp. GST1_10
CTTTTGATGACATAGATAACATCTTCAAGATCCTCTATGGACCTAAACAACCCGGCATGGCCGCTGAACATCCTTTGGCTGAAATTGACATTATTGACGAAGCCTTCAATATGTTTAGAGCAGCTAAAAACTATCTTCGCGTGAATTACAAGTTGCACATCAAACCAACCTCACGAGTTGCTGACCATTGCATAACTCATGCTCTGAGTGATCAAAGTCAATCAGAACTACGAGCTAAATGTGATCACGACCATGACCTAAAGTGCCCCGACTGTGAAAATGTGAAAATGACTCTTGAGAAAGTGGAAGAACTAATTCCCAACATTCCGGATGAAGATGAAAGAACAAGACAACAATCAATTTATGAGCAGGCAAAGGCTACAATCGAAAAATTCAAGGCTCATCAATTAAGGACAGTAAACCAAGACAGAGCTCTGGTTGATATTTTGAAGAACCTGGAGCTCAATGAAGTTCACATAACGCTGGATTGGGCAATGAAACATCTCCCAGAGGGCAGCAGGGACACACAAGCTGACTGGTTTGGGAAACGCGGTACGAGCTGGCTCATCGCAGTAGTTCTCATGAAATATGATCCAGACAGTGAATACCTAGGTCGATTCGACACAGAACACTGGACTGAAGAATTCAAGGAAATCTACGACAAAGGTCTCCGTTACCAATACATGGAGCGTGTATACGTTTATGTCGTACCAGACAGTAGACAGACCGGCTCTGATGTGACAGCGATTCTTCGTCATCTTCTCATTTCTCTCAGTCGAGACAAACTTGACTTGACAAATGGTGGAGGAGCATACATTCGAAGCGACAAGGCTACTTGTTTTCTCAACTCCATGCTCTTTCACTCTGTGGCTGATATTTCACTGGAAAGCTTGGTTCGAATAAAGAGATGGGATTTTTCTGAAGCACAATCAGGAAAGTCATCCTGTGACCGGAATGCTGCACGAATAAAACAGAATATCAGAAGAGCAATAGATTCCAACAAAAACTGCCAAACTGCCATCGAATTCGTACGATGCATTACAATGTCGGATGTTGAGGGTTATGATGGCAGTCTGAAAGGAGTCATCACACTACTGGGAACAATACGAGAGTCTCAATTCACAAGCCAGACTTTCACAATACCTGGGATTTCAACCTTCAATAATTTTGCCTTCTCACCAACTGCAGTGACTGCGTGGAAAGCCTACAACGTCGGTTCAGGAAAAACATTCAACTACGACCTTTGGAATGGGGCCATGTACACATCGCGATTCACTGCAAGCCAATACAACAACCACGACGAAGTTTGGTATTAAAAGTACCAACTGATTCGGACGCCAGCCTACAGCCTCTTAAAAGCCAACAACTTAGTTACTAACAGATGGAATTACTGGAGACCACTTGGCATCTCAAAAGGACCTCTTTTGGAAAGGGGAAAAACCAGGTTATTAATAAACATTAAATGTATTTCAAAAACGTTGATTGTTCCAGAAAGAAATATGATCCATCATCTGCTGCAAAAGAAATGCGCCGAAAACTTCCAGCAGACCAGTGGCTAAAGGAAAATCAGATACAAGGATTTTTCAGCCGCTTTAGCAGCCAACTAAAGAAAACGTTTGTGCCATTTTATTGTCTTAGAGAGTTATACAAGATATGTTTGCTTGATTTAGGGTTGGAGAAAGGGGAAATATTTCTGGCTTGGAAAGCCAAGTTCAGGAAACCAGAATACTCAATTCACTACCAACAGAAACACCAGCTTTGGAAAAACTTGATGCCGAAGGTCAGCTTGACATACAACTACAACTGCAACAAAGAGCTTACAAAGAGGCTGAAACAATTGCAAAGGATCATGAGGAAGGTGTTTTCACTATAATTTAATTTCAACTGATAAATAAAATATTGCAGAAACAGCAGGAAACATTGACTAATACTTTGAAAGCCATGAATTCTATTTCAAAACATGTAAGTTCTATGTAAAGGTTAGAATTGATTGAAATGCAGCAAAAGTTTTTTTGCAGATAGCGTGAAATAACCCTCCTGATAACACTAATGGATGGCAGAAATGAATTCCTCATGCTCTGACGATTCAAATGATATATAATATGATGATATTTGCTTAAGAATTGAAAAAGTTGAAAAACCAGGATCCTGGCCTGATAACCTACATTGCAATAAAACCCTAACGGGACAGCCCTCTGGAAAGCAAATAAGAGGCTTTTCTAGGCCAAAATTTTATGAAAAATTCAAAAATGAATGTCGTTTGATTGCAAATCAATAAAAATTTTGCAAAATCGAGCAAAAACGAAAAAAATAAAATTGAGAGATTTGGTGTTTCTTAAGTTTCGATGCTAGTTTAGCCATAAAGAAGAGTTCAAAGTGGATGATTTTATATTATGGTTTTGTAGTAAAATTCCTTCTGATTCTTATCCCGTTGGAATTTTGAAAATTCGTTGAGTCTGTGGTTCACAGTAGCTATTTTCGTGGATAAAGTCAAAAAATCGTAATTTTGGCCCTTCTGGCTGACCATGCTTTACAAAACGAGCCATTGTGGGCCAACGAAACCATATTAGGACCTCCCGCTTTAGGACATAGTACAAAATTAATTGCTTTTTAATATCCCATCATAAAAATCGGGGGTCAGAAAAAAAAGTGTCCTCGCTCCCTCATAAATTCTCTATTTTCTCAAAAAGGCTGTCTTAAACATAGGGTTTGGAATTTCTGAAATGGAGTGATTTTACAATTTTGACTGCCACAGAGTCAATAATGTTTTTAAATTACTCGCCGTTTTAGGACATCATAGAAGATATCTAGGGCTATTTTGTGGCCAAGTTTCATCAAAATACATGCATCCATTCTTGAGTAAAATATAAAAAGGTTTTCGCAAAGACTTCGTTACCCCCCCGGTAAATAAAGGCTAAACTTCACCCCTACTTTTTGGCCACAGAAATTTTATTTTAATGTCAGCATAAAACTGACTGCAGATCTGAACGATGCTGACACCATGGCAGTTTTGAGAGAAAACCGGGCTCAAAAAGTGAGAAAATGACCTAGAACGGGTCGTTAACAAAATGCAACTTTAGAACTGCTAAAATAGCCGCATCAGGGCCTCCACTTTTAATATGCTTGTCTTACCATCTATTATAATACATAATAAACTCATTTTTCTATGGTTGAGCTAGTGCCACGCTCACTGATGCATCCTTTCCCATTCCCATTGGCTTCTGCAATTGTTTTCCTCACCTTGTGGAAAGAAAAATAAAGGCGCTTGATAGGGGCAAGCCGGCTGGAACTATTTCAACAGATCATGTTTGGTCCTCTTTCTTTAGGCCTTCTGAAAAACCATGCTAATAGTGTGAGCAAGGCAGGTATATACCATGATGGCTATACGTATTTTCTTGAGTGCTTAACCTCGTTCAGTTACGTATTGCTCATGGTATATACCTGCCTTGCTCACACTATAGCAGGTTTTCAAAAGCCTAAAAGAAAGAGGACCAAACAGATCTTTGAAACTAACCGCTGCCCCTCTGCAAGCGCCTTATTTTCTTCCACAAGGGAGGAAAACAATGCAGAAGCAATGGGAATGGGAAAGGATGCATCAGGAGCGTGGCACTAGCTCAACCATAGATAAAGAGTTTATTATGTATTATAATAGATGGAAGACAAGCATATAAAAGGGAGGCCCTGATGCGGCTATTTTAGCAGTCTAAAGTGCATTTTGTTTACGTCCCAGTAATCAGGCAATTTTCTCACATTTCGAGCCCGTTTTCTCTCAAAACTGCCATGGTGTCAGCATCGTTCAGATCTGCAGTCAGTTTTATGCTGACATTAAAATAAAATTTCTGTGGCCAAAAAGTAGGGGTGAAGTTTTAGCCTTTATTTACCGGTGGGGGCAACGAAGTCTTTGCGAAAACCTTTTCAAATTTTACTCAAGAATGGTTGCATGTATTTTGATGAAACTTGGCCGACCTAATATTATTATGGTCCTAAAACGGCGAGTAATTTAAAAACATTATTGACTCTGTGGCAGTCAAAATTGTAAAATCACTCCATTTTTCAGAAATTCCAAACCCTATGTTTAAGACAGCCTTTTTGGATGAGAATTTATGAGGGAGCGAGACACTTTTTTTTCTGACCCCCGATTTTTATGATGGGATATAAAAAGCAATTAATTTTGTACTATGTCCTAAAGCGGGAGTCCTAATATGGTTTATCTGGCCCGCGATGGCTCGTTTTGTAAAGCATGGTCAGCCAGAAGGCCAAAAAGTTACAAGATTTTTTGACTTTATCCACGAAAATAGCTACTGTGAACCACAGACTCAACGAATTTTCAAAATTCCAACGGATAAGAATTAGAAGAAATTTTCTACAAAACCATAATATAAAATCATCCACTTTGAACTCTTCTTTATGGCTAAACTAGCATCGAAACTTCAACACCAAATCTCTCAATTTTATTTTTTTCTTTTTACTCAGATTTTGCAAAATTTTTATTGATTTGCAATCAAACAACATTCATTTTTGAATTTTTCATAAAATTTTGGCCTAGAAAAGCCTCTTATTTGCTTTCCAGAGGGCTGTCCCGTTAGGGTTTTACTTCAATTACCGCTAGATCAGCCGGCTCCCTGGTTTTTCAACTTTATCACATTCAGGCAAATCGCACCATATTATATATCATTTGAATCATCAAGCGGTAAAACCATTTCTGCCATCCATATGTTATCAGGAGGGTTATTTCACGCTATCTGCAAAGAAACTTTTTTTACTGCATCTTCAATCAATTCTAACCTTTACATAGAACTACATGTTTTGAATCAATTCATGGCTTTCAAATATTCATCAATGTTCTCCTGCTTTTCTGCAATTGTGTACTTATCAGTTGAAATTAAATTATAGGAAAACACCTTCCTCAGATCCTTTGCAATGTTTCAGCCTCTTGTAAGCTCTTGTGCAGTTGTAGTGTATGTCAAGCTGGCTTTCGGCATCAGTTTTTCCAAAGCTGGGTTTCTGTGGTTCATCAATTGAGTCTCTGGTTTCCTGAACTTGGCTTGCAAAGTCCCAAAAAGTTCCCCATCCCAAACACGCAATTGGATCTATCTTTATGACATCGTAAGACAAGTGGCGCAAGCGTGTTATTGATCCAACTGCAGCGGGACTGATAGACATTGGGGACCTATTACATCGGCAGCAGTTGGGGGCTGGTCGTCATCACCATATAATAAATCATGCTTTTTCTTTTTCTGGAACAATCAACGTTTTTGAAATACGTTTAATGTATGATCGTCTTTGACTTTTCCCTTCCAAAAAAGGTCCTTTTAAGAATGCAAGACGCCACCAGACTCCGTCTGTTACGCAGCTACGCTTGGTGGCTTTTAGGATGCTGGTGATGGCGGTGGGGCCAGATAGTGAAGACTTTTAATACCAAACTTGGAGTGGATTTATCTACAGTCGACTACAGTGCGCACACGGGCCCATTCCAAAGGTGTAGTAATTCCTGAACCGACTTCTAGGCTCACATCGCGTCCTGGGGTTAAGGGGAGTAGGCAAAGGAGGAGAATGCTGAATGCCCAGATGTTTGCCACGACTGGGATTTAATTAACTCTCGTATTGTTCCCAGTAGTTATACTCCTTCAACTCCATCATTAACCACTCACATCGGCCGTTGTAAGGCAGTAGTAGGAATTGGATGGGAGTGGCCAGTTTTGGTGGACCTAGGGCTCTTCTGATACCCTGTTTTATTCGTGCAGCATCCGGTCACAGGAAGACATTCCTTTTTGTGTGTTCAGGGGAACGCAACGAAGATCCCATTTGACAGTGGGATCTCGCAAATTGACACTACAAGTGGTGCCCTTCTCTGCTCTGCAAGCTCTCCAGTGAAATACCAGTCATCATCACAAGTGAAAGAGCATGGAGTTGAGAAAACTAGTAGACTTAACTCTCACATCGATCTCCCCACCATTTGTCAATAGATCTACCCATGGGGGAGATGGAAGGGTGACAAGACGGTGCAGTCAGGCGGTCCGTGCTACTTCTCGTTGTAACAACAACATCACGTCCATCTATGGCTAACGGAGACCTTTCTAGATTCTGAATTCTTCATCCAGCGTCTTTCGATCGACCTAGTATCACTTTATCATATTCAGAGACTACTGCGAGAGCCAGCTCTACCGCTCCCAACCATCAGCTTGCCAACAAGAGCTACAAGAGCTGAAACATGCAAGTAGGAGAAGTTTTCACTATATTATTCAACTGATAAATAAAATATGCAGAAACAGCAGAAACATACTATACTGAAAGCCATAATTCTATTTCAAAACATTAATCTATTAAAGTAGAATGATTAAATGCAGCAAAATTTTTGCAGATAGCTGAAATAACCCTCCTGATAACACTAATGAATGCAGAAATGAATTCCTCATGCTCTGACGATTCAATATATATATATATATATTTGCTAGAATTGAAAAAGTTGAAAAACCGATCCTGCCTGATAACCTACTTGCAATAAACCCTACGGACAGCCCTCTGGAAAGCAAATAGAGCTTTTCTAGCCAAAATTTTATAAAAATTCAAAAATATTCTTTGATTGCAAATCAATAAAAATTTTGCAAAATCGAGCACACTACTGAACAATACAGATCTCAATTCCAAGCCGACTTCACATACCTGATCACCTCATATTGCCTTGCTCACCACCAAAGGCGGCCTGGCCAGCCGCAGTCGCCTAGGAAATATTAACCGATGCAATGACAATATTTTTATGGGACCTATCACATCGGACACTTGCGCGCAGAGGGGGAAAGGAGCAAAAAAAAAAAGAAAAGATAAAGAGGAAAGAAAAAAAAATAAAAATAAAAAACAGAAAGAATATACAAAAAGAACGAAAAAATAAACAAAAAAAAAATAAAAAAAAAAAAAAAAAACATAAAAAGATCACAGCACCCCCCCCCCCCCCCCCGCTGCAGAAGAGGAGGATGGCGATGATGATGATGAGGAGGATGATAATGAAAATCATATCTCCTGCAACCAATCGATGTGATAAATCCCCAATCAGTTCTAAAAGGGATCTATCACATCGCCACTTACTTTTTTCAAAGATTTTGTACTTTAACAAGGTGTTCTCGGCTGTTGCCAAGATGCGCGGCCTCACCTCAAGACACCAGCTAGATGAAAATTCATGGCAAAATTCAACAGATCTCAATGATCAACCATGAATTATGGATGTTCCAATTTTTTAAACATCAAGATTTTTGTTTTTTGACTATAAATCAAGTAATACTAAAAATTTCCTTTCGCCAGCTTCAAAATATTATTTTCCCAGATGTACATACCAAAAATCAGCTAATTTCATTGAAAAACCATAGACTTATGCATGTTCGAAATTTTGAAAAATAAAGATTTTGGGTTTTGCCAATAAATCGATAAATAGTAAATATTTCGAAAATTCCTTTTGCCAGCGTCAAGATATTACTTAGCCAGACTACCTGCAAAAATTTAGCAAATTTCATTGAAAAAACAGTGATTTATGATTTTTCTTGAAACATCAAAAATTTAGGTTTTGTGCAAAAAACGCAAAATTACGCCAAGCGCAAAAAATGGCCTGGAGATACCACCCAGGCGGACCTTCATGCAAAAAATCAGCCAATTTCGTTGAAAAACCGCGGAGGCCCGCCACCGGAAAGACATATATATATATATATACTAGTAATATTGGTCAGTGGCCGTGCTTCGCGCGGCCACCTTCAGTTAAAGTTATGTGACCAGTTCTAAACGTTCCTTAAATATGCTCACCTTTCAGAAAAAGGATTTCTAAATATATAAATACAATATTACAATGTATGTGTATGGGGACTAATAGGAGCCAATTTGAGACATCTTCGTGGCCTTTATGGTCACAATGGAGTGTAAAATGTTCAAAAACTTTGATTCATTAGCCCATTTGAAGTCAATGCAAATGACGCTGGGTGCATCCTTGCGCCTAATTTGTCTTGAAAAATTACTTGAATCATTCCAAAAACATTGGGCTCCTGGGTAGGCCAGAAATCGAAAAATTGGCATCAGTCAATCCATTATTTATCAAATATTTTAGTAAAAACTTTAAAAACTAATTAATGGATTTTAAGCAGATCAGTTGTAGCTTCAATTTAAAAAAAAGTCCGACAGAAAAAGTTAAAAACTGGATGAGTTATGGGGTTTCAAAGTCAAAAAATGGCCAAAAATGGCAAAAATCGGCACGTTTTCAATTATTTCATGTTTTTAAATTTTTCCATGCATGGAGCAGCCCAAAAAATATTGAATAACTCATCAAAAGCCAAACGTAGAGCTATCATATGCCAAGATAACTTAAGAATCCAGGTGGCGCCGATACCCCTCCCAAAATGGCATCACCCGTATTATATAAGATATATGGTTCTATGACAATTCCCTCCCAGGACAATTCCCTCCCGACAATTCCCTCCAGTCTATTCCCTCCCGTCAATTCCCTCCCAACTATTCCCTCCCAACAGTCCCCTCACTGACAATTCCCTCCCAGGATAATTCCCTCCCGACAGTTCCCTCCCACATCCATAACTTATATATTTTTCTTTTTTTTCGCATGCAACACTTTCAATGATTTTCACTTTCAGAATTCAGATTCAGCACATGATTGAGCAATCTGCATTCAATTTTTTATGTTTTTCACAAGCATTATTCAGTGATAGCCAATGGTTTGAATCCTCCAGACAGTTTTGAAATATAATTTTTACCTTTCAACCTTACTGTATTGCTGAAGAATCCTTTGGCTTGTGCTAGGCTTCATTTTTACATGGCTAAGAACGAGAGCATTAATATTTGCTTTGCTTATTCACAAATAAATTTTTAAACAATCAAATTAAAGCGATTCAACATTTAGAATACCTGTACGCTAGGGTTTCTATCAAAATGGGCTGGATTTTTCCGCGAAAAAACTTGTTTGCTTTTGTCCCTAAAACCAAGCAGAAACCAGCTTTACTTTGCTGGAAGAAAAAAACTTATGGATCTTGAGAAATATAAAAGAATGCATGAAAAAAATATGGGAGGGAACTGTCGGGAGGGAATAGTCTTGGGAGGGAATAGTCTGGGAGGGAATTGTCGGGAGGGAATGGTCGGGAGGGAATAGTTGGTAGGGAATTGATGGGAGGGAATTGTCGGGTGGGAATTGTCTTGGGAGGGAATTGTCGTGATACCATATATATATATATATATGCGGACAGACGGACGCAAAAATGGGGTAACTGCTTAAGCTGGCCTTGGCTGCCCGCCGCTTCGGGCAGGGCGCCAGAGCTCCTCCGGCCTCCGGGCACGGGTGCTACGGCCCCTACGCTTTGCCTAGCATACTTCGTATGCTAGGCTACGCTCCGGGGCCTCCGCACCCATGCCCTCCGGCCTACGGAGCTCTGACTGCCCTGCTCTCCGCGGCAGGCGGCCTTCGGCCACGCAAAAAATATTCCAGAATCTTTAGTTTTGACCTGAATATGGCAAAATTCGTGGCAATGTGATAGATCCCAAAATTAATCATGCTTCATAAAGTACTCAGCATCAAATCGATGTGATAGATCCACTAATTAACCTTGTTTGATGATGACTGGAGTATCAATGTAGATGCAGAGCAGAGAAGGGCACCACTTGTAGTGTCAGTTGCAGCATCCCACTGTCAAATGGCCATCTTCATTTGCATTCCCCTTCACACACAAAAAGGCATGTCTTCCCAGGGCAGAAGGCCCTAGGCCCAAAACTGGCCCTCCCTCCTCCTCTATCCCTTAACGGCCGATGTGATAGATCCCAGTCTGGCAAACTTATCACATCAGCGTCCCTCCTCCTCTATCCCTAACAGGCCGATGTGATAGAATCAGGCTACATGGACCCATCACATCGATGTGATAAATCAACTCCTAAAACTTTTCACATCGACCCCACCGCCATCACCAGCATCCTCAACACCAGCGTCGTCGTAACCGACGGCGTCGGTGGCGTCTACCACGGTGATGACGACCAGGCCCCCAACTGCTGCCGATGTGATAGGTCCCCAATGTTATGAGTCCCCCTGCAGTTGGATCTATCACATTGCGCCACTTGCACGATGTGATAGATCCAATTCGTGTTTGGGATGGGTTTTGGGACTTTGCATTTTCGCGATGTGATAGGTCCGATTTGCCGATGTGATAGGACAGGGAGCCGGCTAATCTAACGCTAATCAGTAATTACCACACCGGTAATCGAAATTGAATATTACCGATTACTGGGAGTAAACGGTAAGCACTCAAGTCAATACGTTAGCCATCATGGTATATACCTGCCTTGCTCACACTATTAGCATGGTTTTTCAAAAGCCTAAAGAAAGAGGACCAAACATGATCTGTTGAAATTTCCAGCCGGCTTGCCCCTATCAAGCGCCTTTTATTTTTCTTCCACAAGGTGAGGAAAACAATTGCAGAAGCAATGGGAATGGGAAAGGATGCATCAGTGAGCGTGGCACTAGCTCAACCATAGATAAATGAGTTTATTATGTATTATAATAGATGGTAAGACAAGCATATTAAAAGTGGAGGCCCTGATGCGGCTATTTTAGCAGTTCTAAAGTTGCATTTTGTTAACGACCCGTTCTAGGTCATTTTCTCACTTTTTGAGCCCGGTTTTCTCTCAAAACTGCCATGGTGTCAGCATCGTTCAGATCTGCAGTCAGTTTTATGCTGACATTAAAATAAAATTTCTGTGGCCAAAAAGTAGGGGTGAAGTTTAGCCTTTATTTACCGGGGGGGTAACGAAGTCTTTGCGAAAACCTTTTCAAATTTTACTCAAGAATGGTTGCATGTATTTTGATGAAACTTGGCCACAAAATAGCCCTAGATATCTTCTATGATGTCCTAAAACGGCGAGTAATTTAAAAACATTATTGACTCTGTGGCAGTCAAAATTGTAAAATCACTCCATTTCAGAAATTCCAAACCCTATGTTTAAGACAGCCTTTTTGAGAAAATAGAGAATTTATGAGGGAGCGAGGACACTTTTTTTCTGACCCCCGATTTTTATGATGGGATATTAAAAAGCAATTAATTTTGTACTATGTCCTAAAGCGGGAGGTCCTAATATGGTTTCGTTGGCCCACAATGGCTCGTTTTGTAAAGCATGGTCAGCCAGAAGGGCCAAAATTACGATTTTTTGACTTTATCCACGAAAATAGCTACTGTGAACCACAGACTCAACGAATTTTCAAAATTCCAACGGGATAAGAATCAGAAGGAATTTTACTACAAAACCATAATATAAAATCATCCACTTTGAACTCTTCTTTATGGCTAAACTAGCATCGAAACTTAAGAAACACCAAATCTCTCAATTTTATTTTTTTCGTTTTTGCTCGATTTTGCAAAATTTTTATTGATTTGCAATCAAACGACATTCATTTTTGAATTTTTCATAAAATTTTGGCCTAGAAAAGCCTCTTATTTGCTTTCCAGAGGGCTGTCCCGTTAGGGTTTTATTGCAATGTAGGTTATCAGGCCAGGATCCTGGTTTTTCAACTTTTTCAATTCTTAAGCAAATATCATCATATTATATATCATTTGAATCGTCAGAGCATGAGGAATTCATTTCTGCCATCCATTAGTGTTATCAGGAGGGTTATTTCACGCTATCTGCAAAAAAACTTTTGCTGCATTTCAATCAATTCTAACCTTTACATAGAACTTACATGTTTTGAAATAGAATTCATGGCTTTCAAAGTATTAGTCAATGTTTCCTGCTGTTTCTGCAATATTTTATTTATCAGTTGAAATTAAATTAT
>JASANA010006873.1:0-15299 GCA_030248095.1 Ptycholaimellus sp. GST1_10
CTAGTTGGCTGCAAAGCAATTTCCAAGTAGTCTGCACTCGTCCAGTCAGCCACCGAGTAGGCTGCGAAAGCGGACTCCTTTTGGCCCGCACTGACGAGATCAGCCACCAATTTGGCTGCGAAGCAGACTCGAAGTAGTCTGTGCTTGTCGAATAGCTGCCGGGTAGGCCTCAACTGATGCTGAGGTTCATTGTTCCGTTCTCCTTCCCATGTTGATAACCAGCCACCTGGTAGGCTGGGTGCTGTCATTGCCTCCTAGTAGGCCTGCGCAGTTGCAAATCCTGTGCTTGTCAGCTCAGAGTCCCGTAAGACAAATTCTCTCTCCTCTGCATCCTCCTTCCATCCATCAATGGCTCAAGGTGGCAAAAGGCGTACTAGGCCTTTGCAGAGTAACAAATGGGCCGCTGTGCCTCCAAAGAGAGAAGGAACGAGGGGCTTTGCCAGCCCCTCACGTGACACCGCTCCCATGCCCATGTCGCCCCATGTTCCAGCTATTGAATCCTGCTGCTCTCCCGCTCCCTCAGCAAACGGGCAGAGTGGAGCAGGGCACGCCCCTGCACTCTGCCTCCCCCCATAAGGGCGACAGAGAAGAGTAGCAGTGAGGCCAAGTAGTTGTTGCCCGCTGGCTCTTTGTAGCTCTTAGGCGGGGCTTTCCGCAGGCATCTGAGTTCACAGTTCAATCCACAGTCGGAGTCCACAGAGGAAGGCTGCTGTGAAGGAATTGCTAATGACAGATGTTGCGTTGTTGCCATTCTCAGGTCTGCAGTCGGAGTCCACAGAGGAAGGCTGCTAGAGATGAGAAGCTTGGCAGTTGGGTTTTAGTCCTACTGTTTGTCAAATCCTATATGCAGTCGGAGTCCACAGAGGAAGGCTGCAGGAGGAGGATTGCAGGGACAGATTGACTCTTAGCGTAGTTGCTGCTGTTTGACGTCTCCCATTTGCAGTCGGAGTCCACAGAGGAAGGCTGCTGAAGCAAGAGTGCAGTGACAGTCTGAACTCCTGGTGGCCGTAGGCCTGTGCCTGCCAGATCAGGCCGTGTAGAAGGGGTGGCCGTTGGCCTGTGTCTGGTTCAGGTTGCAGTCAAAGGTGGCCCAGTTGCCGCTGAGTTTGCTGAACTAGACCATGTATAAACAGATGGCCGGAGGCCTGCGCCAGTCGCATTACTCCCTTTGTAGCTGAAGAGCAGAGAAGAAATGTGCTGGCCGTTGATGAACATTGACGCATCATTCTTGGGCGACCAATAGATGGGCGTAGAATGAGAAGGGGTCAATGGGCGTCTGGAGGCTGTAGGCAAAGATCTTGATGCCAAAGCCGAAGCCGTGGGCAGAGTTCTGGAAGCCGTAGCCCTTGCAGATTTGCGCCGTCGAAAAGGTCAGCAAATCTCAATCGGACACAGTGTAGAACCAAAGTTCTGTAGATATCTTTTTTTATCCGTCTTTAGGATAATAGAAGCGTAGATGAAAAGTTTGCCGCAGAGTTTCATAAAAGTAAACTTTAATGCTATAGTTGGTGATATTTGAAAGGCAGAAGGATGAAGGAGAAAGAAGGTTTGTAGATGATTGCCGGTGTCCATCTATATGCTGTCCAAGCGGCACTTGCTGAAGCCAGTCTGGGTCTTGGGGCTCCGCAAGGAGTGCTTGGGGGTAGATGGAAAGGAAGGTTGAGGAGGGGTAGGGGACTGTCGGCGTCCATCTGTGCGCTGTCCAAGAGGCGCCGGCTGGAGAGGCTCTGCGTCTCGGAGATGCACAGCTAGGCATGCTGGCTGGGCGGAGTGCACTCGAGGCCACTCTTGGCCGGTCAAGGTTGGATGGGCTGGGATAGAGAGGGGGCATGGTGAAGACTTGCAGATACGCCGACGGTGTGAATGGCGGTGTTCTCTTGGCGGCGATAGAAGGGGCTAGTCTTCAACTCTTATTTGTTGTCTGAGAGGCGCTAGCTGGAGAAGCTCTGCGCGCACTGGAGGCCAGTCTTGGCCAATCTCAGTTTTGGAGGGGGTGGGGCTGGAGGGCACAAGTGAGGTGCTATGAAGACTTGCAGATGCGCCGGTGATGCGAAATGCAATGATCTCAAAGTGGCGCTAGAAGAGGCTAGTCTTTGGCTCCCGCCCTTAGGAGAAAGGAAGAGTGTTTGAGGTGCAGGGGTTGTTGGCGTTCATCTGTACGCTGTCTGCGTGGCACTGGCTGAAGATGCTCTGCTTCTCAGAGATGCTCAGTTGGGCGCGCTTGGCGGAGAGGAACGCACTCCTGGCCTTTCTTGATCTGCCTCAGTGAAGGGGAAGGGTTGAGGGTAGATAGAAGGTGTCTTGAGGACATGCTGAGTGCGCCGGCAGCTAGATAGGCAATGTTCTTGTAGCGGCCGTAGCTGAAGCATGCCCTCTGCATCCTGTCCTATGAGGAGTGGAGGAAGGGGGTAGTTGGAGGATGCTTTTTGTGATGATGTTGGCACGTTCAATGCAAGTGCTGTTCATCTGGCTGTGGTCCTTCTAGGCCTTGGCCACCTGGCTCAGGTTCAGTCTGGAGAGAGGCGAGGCATGGCTGCGCAATTGTAGGTGCTAGCCTGTAGGCTTAGATTCTTGGTTCCCGTTTGGGTACCCTTCTCTCTCGCCCGGCCGCAAAAGTAGAGGCAGAGGTAGGAGGTGATAGAAGATGGACGCGCGTGTTGGCGGTGCAAAAGGCAGCCAGTCTAAGCTAGGCAATGCTTAGAGGCCTGTCGCACTGGAGGCTGTGAGGCTTTGAGGGGAGACATTGAGGGGGCTTGTATGTCGGAGAAGCACAGGGCGGACATGTGGGGCTTGTAAGGGTTTGGGCGTCTGGTACAAGCAAATCCACTGGAAGGAGGGATGGAGGTCCTGTGGCCGCGTAGAGGCTGCAGGAGGGAGGGTGGGCAGTGGGCCTTTGGCAGCGTACAAGCGACAGGATGGGAGGGCGGCGATGCTTTGGCCACGCCTTTTGGGCATCGAAGATTGATGAGGGCCTTTTGAGTGCAGTGAGAAATTAATACTTTCTCTGCGCTTCTTATGACTGGAACAGTTGGCCTGGTTGAACTGCTCCAAGTTCCGCAGCTTGGGATGACAGTGTATTGTCTGCTCGGGTTTACGTCATTTCTCTTACGTCGATTCTTTAGACCCATAGGCAGGGGCAAGTGGCCATGCAATTGCTTAGTTGGAGGGCAGCAGAGAGTTTGCTGCAGCTCGGGATGACACGGAGCAATTATGCAGGCCGCCATGAAGAATTGACGCAGCTTGGGATGATGCTGACAATTTGTTCAGGTTGAAGGTTGTGAAGAAATTGATGCAGCTCGGGATGTCGCTGAGCAATTGTTCCTGTCAAGAGCCACAAAGAGTTTCCGCAGCTCGGGATGACGTTGAGCAATTGCAGTAGGTTGAAGGTGGAGAAGAGGTTGATGCAGCTTGGGATGATGCCGGGCAAGTTGCAGTCAGTGATGGCCGCGAAGAGATTACACAGCTCGGGATGACGCTGGCAACTTGCTCAGAGGAGAGGTGCTGAACTGAAAGCAGGGCAGAGTGAAGGAGTTGCCGGAGCAGAGCTGTCTGTTGGCCGCTCCAAAAAGAGGCCTTGCCGCGTTAGGTAAACTTTATGTTTAGCGCTACTCTCCCCTCCTTTTGGATTTGTTGACAGAAGCGTAGATAGAATTTGCATATCTCAATAGATAGTGCAAAGTCTGGCAGGCAGCAAATTGAGCGCAGTCGGCCATTTTGTCATTGTGCTCGTGGAGGTGGAGCTGAAAGCTGTCCAGGTTTCCGTCTGCCAGGTACACCACCAACCTCTTACTGCTAGGCGGAGTGAGGAGGGGGGGCTGGAGGCAGGAGACCTTTTGAGGTCTGGAGTGGGCGCCTTCCAGACGGGGAACTTCATCACGCTGTACGCATTCATGCAGTTGCCGGAGTTGTTGTGGAAGCCATCCAGGATTCAGTAGGCCTGGTACACCACCGACCTCTGGCTGCAGTCGCAGGAAGGAAGGGGATTGATAGTGATGGCCTTTGTGGAATTAGAGAGACGTCTTCCAAGGGCGGAGCTGCATGGCGCTGTGCGTGTACATGTAGTAGAAGGTGGCGCAGATGCCGGACTAGTTCTGCTTGATGCTGGAGCAGAGGATGGGCAGCGAGCTGTGGCTGCAGTCGAGCGGGCGGAGTTTGGAGGCCAGTGGAATGCCGCCGATGGCGAGCTGGAAGTGGCAGAGGCCGCAGTTGAAGTTGTCCAGGATGCTGAACACGTTGCAGCCCGCGGCGTTCAGGTTCCAGTTGTGGCCATCCAGAAAGCCGCAGCGAGAGCAGTGGGTGTCCGGGAACTGCGCGGTCTTCGAGGACGGGCAGAAGGAGGAGGGCGCAGGTCTTTGGAGGGCCCTTCTGTGGACGGCGTTGCTGTTGGAGCACACGCAGAGGACGGAGGCCTCAAAGGCGTTGCGCTCTCAGTTGATGCTGTCCATGGAGTAGTCCTTCTGGCCGTAGGCGAGCAGGCTGGATTGCAGCTGGCTTGCAGGGCGAAGAGGTCGCAGTGGATGCAGTCCGCTAGGCCATGCTCATGCAGGTTGCTGTCAATCGTCGAAGAGTGGAGGTCGATTCTGAATCGGTTTTGCCGATTATCTTCCAATTCCTTGTGCTGAGATTCATCTAATCATAAGGATTAGTAAATCTAGACGGGCGAAGTCAAAAGATGGTGGCCGATTCTGAATCAGGCTGGTCTTCTCCAGCAATGCTCGAAAGTTACAAATCCGAAAGGATTCATAAACGGTGGTGGCCGGTGAAGATTGCAGCAGGAAGCAGTGAGTTCCGAAAACTGATTGGAGCCAATTTTTAAACTCAATCAGCAAAGACGAGTCTTTGGCTGGAAGGCTGATAGCTGCTGGCCGGGAAAGATTGTAGCGGGCAGCAGCGAGTTTGAAAACTGACCAAAGCCAATTTTGAAACTCTAGCAGCAGATGCAAAGATTCCGTTGCTGGCTGGTAGCTGCAGGGAATTTCAGAATCCGTTCAAGGATAATGAAATTGCCGTCGACAATGCTTGCGTAGATAGCAGGAAAACAACTTTTCAGTTAGTTTTCGATGTTCAAGCAGCAAAGTTGATCTCATGCTGATGGAGACTGGAGCTGGTAGCGAAGTGCTTTGAAAACTGACAAGAGCCAATTTTTCAAAGTCCAGCTGCGAAGTTGTTTTCGGAGCTGGTTGGCTGGCAGCAGTAGAGAATTTTCAAAACCAGTTCAAGGATAATGAAATTTTGTCAACAATGCTTTGATGATGGCATGAAAAGAAACTTTTCAGTTAATTTTCAATGCCCTGCAGCAAAGTCAAAACTGGTCTTGATCGTTGGCATAGAACAATTTCACAAAATCCATAAGGATAGAGTGAAATCATTGAAGTGAGCTGGTAGTTGAAGTGGAAATTTTCAGTTTGCTTCTGGACCCATTGCAGCAAAGTATGGTGGCACTGACGTTGGCTGACGTCATCGATGACGTTGGCTGATGTAGAGAGTTTTGCAATATCCGCTCAAGGATAGTATGAAACTTGGGGCTGCAATGTTGCTGATGAAGATTGGACATTGAAAAATAGACTCAAAGTCAATTTTCAATTCCTGGCAGCGTAGTCGCAGGTGCCGCCCGATCGGAGTTCTCGAGGCCGTCTCTGGCTGAGTGAAGTCCGGGCACTGCGGGTGATTCTGTCTGGCAGCAAAGTGAAGGCCGGCATTGCAGGCTGGTCTCGATTCGCTGTCCTGTCCTGGTCCTGGTGGATTGGTGACTGGAGCCATTGACTCGAAAGCTGGCTGTTAGAAGGCGGCTCAATCAAAGGCTGGAGTCGCCGAAAGGGCACTGGAGGCAGAAGTTGGGCTGGGCATTGTAGAGGTGGTCGGTCGTAGGGTACAGCTGAGCAACCACTCTCTGCTACCAAACGCTGTGGTGAATTACAGCAGTAGCGTAGTGAGAATCTCTTTATTCATGTTGCGCCGAAGAGGAAAAGTGGGGGGAATCGGGAGCAGGTTAAGGACAGAATCAATGCCGGCACGGCTCGGCCCGCCGCACCAGCTCAAGGTCAACAAAACTGGCTAGGGAAACGTCACACCACTACCGGGGGGGGTAGGAAGTCTTCATCCGATTTTGATATTCCAATCATTAGCTCAGGACAGTTTGGTCAGAAAACGATGAAAACTGGTACAGAGGTACACCCAATAATGCATGTAGTGCCCATAAAATATTGTGCAGAAATATTCATTATTGGGCTCACAGCACTGATTTGAAAATTTGGTACAACCTTTATCTTTAAGCATAGGGTGTAAGTTTTCTGAAATGGAGTGATTTTACAATTTTGATTGTCATTGATTCAAAAATTATTTTAATTGCCTGTCGTTTTAGGACAATGTAAAGGATGCCTAGGACTAACTTGTGACAAAGTTTGATCAAAATATGTTGACCCAATCCTGAGTAAACTTCCATTATGTATCGGATGAAGACTTCCTACCCCCCCCCCCGGTAGTCAATCGTCATTTTATAAAACACACAGAATGACTCACAACCATAAAAAGGATTGATAAAATAAATAAAATTTATAAAAAATAATTAAATAATAATAAATTAATTAAAAATACTATTGGAACAGCCATTTATGGGTGATCTGAAATCCCAGTGACCTGAAAATAAATATATTCATTCATGGGCACTTTTCGCCTGGGCACTTTTCGCCGTGGGCACTTTTCACCATGGGCACTTCTCGCCGTGGGCACTTCTGTCCTACAACCCACCATGCCACCCTCCAGGGTCGAATTACTATAGTGACGTTGAGTTTGTAGCCCCAGACTTTGCCAGTATGCCTTCCGAACAGAATGTACGGCGCATGGCTGATAGCAGACGGATAATGGATGGACACTTTTTAAAAAGTTTTTTAGCCATTACTCACCCAATTCTCAACCAATTTTGGCAAGCTTTTTTTTAATTAAAGCTCTATGTCTGTTGCGTCCGTTGAGCCCACTTGCAGCTTTGTAACTTGCCCATGGAATATTTGGCAGCCAATCATATTTTCACTAGTATAACATGGGGTTCATTTGCACAAAGTGGCTGAACCCATGAGATGAACTGCCGCTCTTTGTATTATGGTCTAAACAAACATCTCTCTAATAGGTATGTAATAATCTGAATCCATATATCATGCATACGTAGACCACCTCTTGATCTGATCCAATAAGACTACCCAGTGTAATGATGTTTCTTAAAAAACGGGGTCTGGGACTTAGGGATTTTTTGGGGTGAATACTTAGTACTGCCCCCAGGCCAAGTTCTGGGCGGCAGTTCAAAAATGGCACTATATAGGTAATTTTTGGCACAGTTTACGAATTCGATGCCCATTTGCTTGTATCTGGCCCAAAAATCCAAAACATTTGGAAAATTTGGCAAAAATTAATGAAATTGGCACCTGAAAAAATGGAGAAATTGCAATTGTCACAGGTCCACTAATTTTTGCCAAGGTCCGAAAACATATGTTTGAGCGGCCAACATGCTGGGTATTTCCTGAAAAAATCAGCCAATTTGGTTGAGAAACCACCAAGGAATCTTTGCTTACATATTGGGCTGGCGCGAACGGAGCGTTAGCGGAGTGTCAGCGCCCAGCCCCTCTTTTCGACCCAGGTGTACGTTTTGAGGGCTATTGCTAGATCTTAATTTTGATAAGGCTCTTGCTCCTCACCGGAAGCTCCATTCGCTCTGATTTTAGTTGCAATAGAATGAGCATCTACAAATTAACCAAAACTCGCGAGAAATCGCCCAAAAATGGCAGAATACAAGAGAAAATCACTCAAAACCATTAGTCCGAACTCCTTCTTCTCCTTCTTCTCCTTCTTCTTCTTCTCCGCATCTATTCAATGGACGATAGTAGGTATTCATTTCTTCCCCCACTCCCGCCCCCTCCCCGGGTCCCTGGACCACAAGTTTATTTTTCTTCATAATTCTTCAGTAAATTGAAGGAGCCATGTCACCAGTGGTGTAGTGGTGTAAGCGATTGGTCAGCTGAGTGTAACTCCCAGGTTCTAATCCATCTCAGGCACTATTTTTTATTATTCTGTATTTTTGTGTATTTAAACTTGTACCATCGGCAGGGCACAAGTAAAGCTATTTTTTCCCAAAAATCGATTGCCCTGAGAGTAAGTCAAGAAAATTTCTCAAAAAATTAGTTGCCAATAACTTTTATTGTATTTTTCGATTTCAAATATTTTCTTTTTGTTATATTTTTTGAACAAGTTCAAAAAAAATTCAAATTGAATATACAACTAACAATATATAATTTTTATTTATACTATATTAAAAGTAGAAGAAATATCTGGTACCATTGGCAGGCCAAATGGGGGACTCTTTTCTCCAAACTTTGCAAGTGTCTCGAGTAAAAAGTCAAGGAAATACAATTTCTACTAGTGGAATCTGCTGCGTCATCTGCATTTTGTTTTTGGGCGAGCATGGAAAGAGACACCTAACTGCGCGCCAAAAACAAAATGCAACTGTCCAAGCAGCAGATTCCACTAGTAGAAATTGTATTTCCTTGACTTTTTACTCGAGACACTTGCAAAGTTTGGAGAAAAGAGTCCCCCATTTGGCCTGCCAATGGTACCAGATATATATATATAGACTCGCACCCCTTTTTGGGGTGAATCCTTAGTACTGCCCCCAGGCCAAGTCCTGGGCGGCAGTTCAAAAATCCGTAATAGGGTTGGTCCTTGGCTAAGAGGGGACCATGCTTCCACTCTGCTCGCACGGCCCCAATTATTTAATCAATTTTCACCCAAATCCATATTATTCATTTCCAATCCTTAACTTTTCATGATGAGTATTCTTTCTGCATTTGAAACATTCATGATAAGCATAAAGCAAGCCTTTTATGAGACCACAAAAGCATTGATGATTAAATTAATAAATTCTGCTTTGTACAAAAGTGCATGCCGCACTTTGATGGTTCAAAAACTCAGTTACCATCACTGGCAAACCTTGTGAACAAATTGTGGCGTTTTGCTAGCGTTTTCCAGGTGACCTTGAATCGCTGTGGCAGGCAGAAGAGAGGCCCAGTCAGTCTTTAGATGATCCCTTCCTGTCACCCTACCTTTCCTTGCTCTTGGTGACTTTGGAATAATAGAAACTCGCTATGTTACGGCTGTGCATACACCACAGCGTTTGGTACAGAGAGTGCAGTTAGCTTATTAGCTGTACTCTACGATCAACCACCTCTACTGCAACCCTGCATTTCGCCCACTGCGCCTCTACAGCTACTTTCGGCCTTTGATCTTGCCGCCTTCTAACGATGGCATTGAAGTCAAAATGCCCACAGTCAGCAATCTGCTGTGACAGGACAGCAAACTAAAACCAGCCTGCAATCGCCTGCCTTTTGCTTCGCTGCCAGACAAGTTCACCTGCAGCAGTGACAGAGATTCAGCCATGGCCGGCTTTGTGAATTTCATTTTGACGCCTTCCGCGACTATGCTGCAAGGTATTGAAAATTGACTTTGTGTCTTTTTTCAATATCCACTCCTTGCCAGCCACATTGCAGCCCCAAGTTTCACACTATCCTTGAACAGATCTTGCAAAACTATCCATGTCACCAATGACATCAAGCATCATCATTGCTACCAACATTGCTGCAACGGGATCAAAAATGAACTGAAAAGTTCCTTTTCAAATCTAGAGCATCTTCAATGATTTCACTTTATCCTTACGGATTCTGTGAAATAATTTCTTGCCGGCGATCAAGATGAGAAACAACATCGCTTCTTAGGCATCAAAAATCAACTGCAAAGTTTCTTTTCATGCCGTCTTCACAAGCATTGTTGCCAGGAATTTCATTATCCTTGATGGGATTCTGAAATTTCCTTCAGCTGCCAGCCGACCAGCAAAAGTCCAACTTTGCTGCTTGAGTTGAAAATTGGCTGCTGTCAATTTTCAAAGCTCACTGCTGCCTGCTGCAATCCTCGCTGGCCAACATCAGTTTACAGAATCCTTTGGATTCCATAAACTTCTGAGCACGCTGGAGAGAAAAGAGAAGACTGATTCAGAATCAGCCTCTGTCTTTCAGCACTGCCAGTCAAGATTTACAAATCTCTTAAGATGACGTAAATCTTTGAACAAGAAACTCAAATGCAAGCAACAAAACTGATTCAGAAGCAGCCTCTGCTCTCCCCTGGTTGTCAACAACTCCGGCAAGCACATACCCATGGACTCCGTCCACTGCAGCTTCAGCAACCACCTGATCATCTACAACCCCAGCCTGCTTGTCATTGGCCAGAAGGACTATTTCATGGGTGGTGTCAATTGCAACCCGATGCGTTCAAGGCCGTTGTCCTCTGTGCATGCTCCAACATCAACGCTGACCACAAGGCTCCAGCAAAACTAAGCAAAACCTCTGAAGAAAGTGCAACTTTCTGGACAACTAACGCTGCTTTCACTATGGCTTCATGGATGGCAACAGATGCATCCTGATCATAGCAGTCTGCAACAAGTACAGCACTGTGAACAGCATCCACTGCGAACTCTGCCACTTCCAGCCTGCCTTCAGGCATAGACTGCTGGCCTCCAAGACTCCATTCTGATCAATGACAGCCACTGCTTCCTGCATCGCTCTCTGCTCCAGCATCAAGCAGACCAAGTTCAGAATCTTTGCCATCTTCAACCTCTGCGACTGCATGAACGCATACTGCATCACGGAGCTCCACCCTCTGGAAGACATCCTCTCCAGACCCCGGCACTGCCCCTCCACTTGCCCTCCTCATTACTCCACCCAGCAGTAAGAGGTTGGTGGTGTACTTTGCCTACGGGAACCTGGACGGCTTCCTGAACAGCTTCCACCTGTACACTGACAAATTGTTCAACTACGGCCAATTTGTCCTCTGCAAATGCTTTGCACTATCTCCCAAGATATGCAAATCTTAAGCTTGCTTCTTCTCTGACGACTCCAAAATGGCCAGAGTTTGGCTAAGCCTAAGACACAGACACATCCCGAGCTGTGTCTTTCACTGGCAGCCGTCAACCTGAGTCATCCCAAGCTGCGGTTGCTATGACATGGTCATCATCCCGAGCTGCGTCTTTCACATTGCAGCCGTCAACCCATCTACTTACCCACCTGTCATCCCAAGCAGCATCACATTGACTCAGCCGTCATCCCAAGCTGTGTTCTTTTTAGCACAGCTGTAAAACCGACCATTTTGTTCCTTGTCTCAGAAGCGAGCCAAAAGTATATTACTTTCCCACACCGCCTTTGAAAGGCCTCAAAACTCATCAATGACTACTACAATTAGTGTGGCCGGAGGCGCCTCTGCCCTCCCTCCTGCTCCAGCTTGCACCCAGAGCCTCCACCTGCGAGCCTAGCATGCCCACCAGCTGCAACACCAACTCACCTTCATACCCCCTTCCACCCCTTCTTTCTTGCCACTGGGAGAAAAGGGTACCCAGTACCTGAACCTGAGCAACAACGCCTGCCAACTGGCCAAAGCCTAGCAGTGCCTTAGACAGATGGTCAATGCCTGCACCAAACACGCCAACGTCGCTGACGTCACTGAAGTCTCCTCTTTACTCTCCACAGGCATGGACGCCAAATACTAGCTCCTTCTCCCGCTGCTACATGAACATTGCACAGTTTGCCACCGGCGTATCTGCAAGTCTTCACTGCACCCTCCTTCAACCCCCAATCACCACCTAGGCAGGCCAAGATGGGCAAAGAGTGCACCCCGCTCTGCCAAGCTTATCCGGCTGGGCATCTCTTAGACCCAGAACTTCTCCAGCCAGTGCTGCTTGGACCATGCACAAATGGCTGCCAACAGTCCCTTACAGGCCTCCCACCCTCCTCCATCTACACCCTCAAGCACACCCAGCTGGGCACCTGCGAGACACAGAACTGCCCTGGCTAATGCTGATTGGCCAGCGTACAGATGGGCGCCAACAATCTTACACTCTCTTCATTCCTCCTTTCTTCCTCTAAGAGGCTTGAAAGGAGCAGCATCAACTCTACCTTTCAAATGTTGCCTTTAATGAAATAGCTTCAGCAAGCCTTTTCAACATCGATGCTTCTAATATCCTAATACAGATAAAAGAAGATATTCAATGAAGCTCCAGCTTCAAATACTGTGTCTCCTTCAGATTTGCAGTGCTTATGAGCAGAGCAAATCTCCTTTGGCTGTGGCATTAAACTCTCTGCCTACAGCCTCAAGATGCCCATTGATTACCTCTTTCATTCTCAACTGGCCAATTGGTCATTGATTAAAATGATGCATCAATGCTGATCCAATGGCTGACACATTTCTTCCCTGCTCAACAGCCACAAAGGAATTGAAATGTATGCGGCACAAGCCTATGGCTATCTGCTTCTACTTGGCCTACTTCATCAAGTTCAATGGCAACCAGTTTGCTTTGGACTAGGCACAGGCCAATGGCCACTACAAGTTCAAGCTGTCCCTGTAATCCCCCTCCAGCAGCCTTCTTCTGTAGACTCCAACTGTGGATGGGAATCGGCAAACAGCAGAACCAAGTCTCAACTGCCAAGCCTTTCTTCTCTAGCAGCCTTCCCCTATGGACTCTGACTGCAGACCTGAAAATGGCAAACAATGCAGCACCTGTCATCAGCAATTCTTTCACAGCAGCCTTCCTCTGTGGACTCCAATTGCGGATTGAACTGCAATCTCAGATGCTTGCAGAAAGCCCTACCTTAGAGCTAATAGGAGCCAGCGGGCAACAATCTACTTGGCCTATTTGCTTATCTCTTCTGTTGCCCTTATGGGGGAGAGGCAGGAGAGATGCAAGGGCATGCCCTGCTCCACTCTGCCCAACTTGCTGAGGAAGCGGGAGAGCCAGCAGGACTCCACGTACAGGATGGCTGAAATCAGAGCGGCTGTCATGTTAGGATGCCTTCAAATGCCCCCCTTGTTCCTTCTCTCTTCTGAGGCACTTTGGCCCACTAGTTACTCTGCAAAGGCTGCCAGAAGGCCTTTTGCCTCCTTGAGCCATTGATGGATGGAAGGAGGATGCAGAGGAGAGCAAATTTGTTGTATGGAACTCTGGCTGACAAGCACAGAATTTGCAACTGCGCAGGCCTATTAGGTGGCCAGGAATGTGCCCAGCCTACCAGGTGGTTGGTTATCAATATGGGAAGGAGAACGGAACAAAAACCCTCAGGACCCATCGAGGCCAACCAGGTGGCTGATTTGACAAATGCAGACTACTAGGACTCTGCTTTGCAGCCAACCAGGCAGCTGATTAGGCAAGTGGAGAGTACCTGGAGTCTGCTTTGCAGCCAAACAGGCAGCTGAAAGGACAAGCAGACTATTTGGAGTTTGCTTTGCAGCCAACCAGGTGGCTGATTTGACAAGTGCAGACAACCCGGTGTCTGCTTTGCACAGCCTACAAGTGGCTGCTTTGATGAGCAGACTGTCTGAGGTCTGTTTAGTGCAACATATTATGGGCAGTTTTGACAGTGCGGAAAGTGCGCGGCAGTGACTTCCTGGCAAGCACAAGCTTGGCCTACGAAAGTTCCACAAGCTTCAATCCCCCCTCACTCCTCACGCCTGCCCCCCTGCCCTTGCTTGCCTGCCCCCCCCCCCCGCCTCACTGTACACTCTGCCCTTCAACGCCACACACACTCCCCTGCAACCCCCCTTCTATCAGGAACCTGCTCCCCCACTCTTCACAAGAAGTGGCCTGCAAGAAAGGGGGTGGCAAAGAGAAGGCAGACTAATTGCCCCTCCCTCCGTGTACCTACGTTTTTTGCACAAGCTGCAAAAAGCGGCCTCCACAGAGCAGCAAAGTGCGGAAAATTAATGAGTCTGCTCTGCCACCACGCCCTTCCTTTTTGCGCCCCTTGGAAAAAGCAGCCTCCACAGAGCAGCAAAGCTGTGGACAACTAATGACTCCACCCTGCCACCACTCCCTTCTTTTTGTGCCCTTGTAAAAAGAGGCCTCCACAAACACTGGCTCTCATTTGTCAGCTCTAATAGCCCCACTGCCTCAGCACCTGGATTGTTTAACGATCCCCCTCCTCCGCCCAATTACCCCATTTGTCAGCTTTACACAGCCTACTTCCACACACACACACACTTGCTGCTTGTGCAAGGGGGCTTTCTTTAGATGCCTAATGGTGACAAATGAAGCCAAAGTTTTTCCACCACTGCTCCAGAGAGGCAGGCCTGCACCCAGCCTGCTTTGGCCTCCACCCACAGGGGCTTGAAAATCCTTCCCCCACTTCTCTACACTATCAACACTACCCCACCACTATGGCCCCGCCCCCCATGTGGGGGGAGGATTGGAGGTACCTGGCCAGCTACTCCTCCAGCCTCAGTCATTCACCCAACCAAGCTCCCTCATCAGCCCACCTCAACTCAGACCCAGCCTCTGACTCCCCACTGAGTCTAGCTCTGAGTCCCAGCTCTAGCCCCACCTTGACTCTCCACTGCCCCCCCCCTGCCGGAGCACACCTTCCAGCAGCCCGTGGTCAACGACCTCCAGCCCTCTTCATCAGCCTCAGCCATATTTCTCACAGAGAAATATATCCGCCAAGATTCCTCCGCAGCTGACAGTCCCTACCTCTCCTACCCCCTCAACCCCCCCCCCCCCCCGCCTCAACTCAACTCCTTCTCAGAAAGACAAAATGACACCCGCCACACCAGGAGGAGGAGGGAGAGGGAGGAGAGGAGGTAGGAGAGGAGGAGAAGGATGGAGGAGGCAGCTCTGTGTCGGATCTGGGGAGGCAGCAACCACGCACCTCTAGCAGGCCTCTGGCTTTTGAGAGTGCCACCAGGCTGACCATGACCACTCAGCTGTCTGCACTGGTGGCCCTCCATGCTACCCAGTCCGCCATGCCCCCCTGGCTTTTCAGGCTGCCCAGCCAGTCATCGATACATGGCCATCCACACTCTCTGGCACACAACACCACATGGACATCTACACTGCCTGGCCTCCCATCACTGCCCGACGACCTGCACTACCTGGACTGCCATCGCAGCCTGGCCATCTGTGCAGCCTGGCACACCATTGGCCCCTGGCCATCTGCGCTGCCCACCCACCATCACTGTTGGGCAATCCACATAGCCCAGTCATCAGTGCCAACTGGCACACCATCGCTGCCTGAACCATCATTCTGAGTGGCCCACACTACCCAGCCACCGACATTGCTTGACAAGCTATCCGCACTTCTGGCCATCCTCACCACGGGACCCTGCCACTCTACCCAGTTCTGATGGGAACAACTGGAATAGACACAAGAAACCATCAGAAACAGGACAGAAAGATGAGCAGAAACCCCTGGTTCTGACATTGCCTCTGTGCCTTGTACCACCAC
>JASANA010006874.1:0-10431 GCA_030248095.1 Ptycholaimellus sp. GST1_10
TCAACTGCTAAACTGCTGCCACTTGTCTGCTGCTGGACGCTCTTTTCAAGCAGTGCGAGATCCCGCACGTTCAAATCACCTCAATAAAATGTTTATCTTCTATGAGGCTGAGATGTGTCATTTGAAAGTACCTTCACCAAGTCCTAGACGATCGAAGAGATCCTCCTGACTTGATAGCGGTGATTGTTGATGGGATGGGATGGGCTCTTTTGCCTCAGGCTCGTTGAGGCAAGAGGGGCAGGTGTAGCTCTCCAGTTTCTTGTTCTTCCGCATCTTGACCCAGTCCTCTCGACTGATGTCGAGGCAGTCGGCATGGAAGACGGAGCCACAGCCAGGACGCACAAGACAGCGGAGCAGCCTCGGAATAGCTTTTCCACGACCCCGAATCCCCTCATCCGCGATCACTTCATTGCAAGCTTCACATTTTTCTTCACCCTCCATTTTGGATGACAATGCTCAGCTGCTGTTCTGGGAAGAGCGCGCACGCTTACTTCTTTGGCCCTGCTTCAGGATTCAGTGAGCTACTTCAGAATTTACAGTGGTTGGCCTTGCTTTTTACAGTTTTCAGGGACGTTAGTCTGTTATTGACAGATTTATAGTGTTAAAATAATTGCATTATGTAGTTAACACTTGAAACATATAAGTTTGTCATAAAATATAATCAGGCGGAAAAAAGGTGCGGCGTGCTTCAGAGCATGTAACTTTGTTCCACTTTAATTTGGGACAAAGCTGGTGTTATTTTCGTTTGAGGCTATTCGTTCGCAACTTTACAGCAAAAAACCGCATCTTAAAAGCTTGAAGCCAGCTAGAACGACGCTTCAACGTAAAATCACTTCTGAAAGGCTTCTGACTTCCTGCGTCGGCATATTTAAAATATTAAACAGACGCTTTTTCTCTAGTTCTCTGTGGAGTAGCTAAGATTCGGAACCTCAGCTTTTAGAAAAAAGTTGCTCCAGAAAATGAGTTTTTTTTTCAAATTTTCGCAGTTGGGCCAAGAGGTATTTGCATATCTGCGCGTACTTTAAGGTGTTGGCGATACGAAACAGGCAAAGTGTCAAGCTGGAAGTATATGAAAGTGGAGCCGAAAAAGAAGAATGGATTGATTCTGAGGGGAGGCAGACTTCCCGTGGTCATCGATCTTTCAAAAGACTCTGGCTGCAAATCTTAGCTGTCGGTTGAGTTCAATAAACAAATGAAAACCACTCTCTCAATTTTCTTCTTCTACTTTTCTTCCGTGAGCAACGGGAAAGACAGAGCAGCATGAATGGGTGCTCTGTAAAAGGGAGAGGTGGGAGTTGAGGGATCACTAGGCATTGATCACAGTCCATCAGCCTCTAGAATGATGTGAACGGAAGCAAGAAAAGCCCCGCGCCCGGCCCCAGCTGCGACAGTCATCAGGTGCCTCCAGTACCTTGCCGCCCACCCTGGCCCAGCGCCTCCCACAGCCACCACAACGAAGTGGTGACTGCCTTGCAAGCCTGTGCATAGAAATGGCAAAAATATGGGACACCCGTGCCATTTTTCTTGCTCAGTGGGAGAAGGGGCCTCAGACCTCACACTGTGTTGTAAGCAGACTCAATGGCAGCTTCTAATGAGCAGCAGATCAGATGTTAGGCAGCGCATTTTTAGTGTAGGGAGGTTGAGAACTGTTAGGCGTTCAGCATAGGCTCCAGCTTCATTGGGTAGTCTGCAACGGCAGAATATGTATTTTGTGAACCTCCGCTGGACTCGCTCCACTCTGTCAGACTCAGCTTTTGTGTTGGAGGACCAAACGGTTGATGCATGCTCCAGTAGGGGTTGGACATATGTGACAAAGGCTTGTTTTAGAGGAGCAGGTGAGGCAGTATGCAGACACTTTCTGATCAGATGGCTGGCAAAGCTTGCTTTGTTAATAATGCTTGAGGAGTTCCAGCATTCTTACAAAACTCAATTTGAGAAGATATCGTCTGGTAGCTAGGAGGCTATTAGCTGATGATGTTCTGTCTACTTCATGTATACACAGATCACTGAAAAAAGAAGAAGTAAAATAATTCAGCAATAAACTGTGTGCATAAAATTCAGTTCCACAATCGTTTAACAACGATTCACTGACATGGCATCTGGTTTTGGTTGTCTCTACTGCCAGGGCACATTTCCGACTGACTTTGAGCTCATTCAGCATCGCCTACAAATCCACTACGGCACGAAGTATCATTACTGGTCCTGTTCTCACTGCCAGTTTGCTTGCTCAGATCTCGCTATTATACTGGGCCACAGCTTGCTGCAGGGTCATCCGCAGCATAGTACGAGGTAATTTTGTGACACTTTTCTCATACCACCTCTGCATGGCCTAATCCCATGTTCATTGATTCACAAGAGAAGTATGTATTTAAGCAAGCCCTTCGACAACTTAAAACAGTTCCTGACTTCGGCAGAACAAAAGTACCAGAGCATGCAAAAAGGCTCAACTGCAACTTCAGCTGAAAATTTTCCTCCACTAGTGAAGAAAGATGTGGTCGAAGCGGCGACACCTATAATAGATTCTGATTGCCAAAACGTCAAATCCAAACTCGGCTCTGCCGCCTGTGCCGAATGCGGCAGGCTGGTCCAATGGCGCGATACACAGAAACGAAGCAGAAACCTTCTGCGACATGTTCAGCTGTGCCTCAAAATCCGACCCTATGCCTGCTCCCTCTGCGGGCATGCTGTGATGCAGTCCACCGATCTCAAGCAGTATCACTTCAAGAACAAGTGTCCGTCCGCCTCAATCGTGCTTCCTAATCGGTTAGATTTTTTGTTTTATTTGGTTAAATTTGGTTTCCTAAACACAGCTTAATTGAATTCTTCAAATAATTTTTGGATTGCAGCATGGAGAACGAGAGAGACTTGCGCAATGGCCTTGCGATGTGCTTTCCCACTAACATCTTCCCATGGAGAGGTCTACAGTGATTTATTATTTATGCCAAAATTGAAATATACTCATTTTTTTCTCCAAATTACCTTTCGATTGACATATAATACTCCACACTTATCTAAAATTTCTTGAACAAAATTTTCAAAAAATGAAATTGCTCATTTCAAAGGTTGAAAAAGTGCATGTTACAAAAGTGATCACACAACAACCGTTTATTGGAAACGACTGGTGGCACAGAGTTGAGAACTAAATTGCCTTGGATGGTGGCATAAGGTTTTCATATGTTGAGGTTGTCAAAATTTGTAAATTCAAATTCTGATGGCCCATTTTGATATTTTCAAGTTTTGCTTGAATTATATGGTTTGGGGGCCAGACTCTGGAGGTTATGTGCCATAAGCCTACACTCCATAGCGGACTTCCCACTTGCTAGAGTTTCTGGTCATCCTATAATAATTGAATTTAAGCCATAGGATATCCTTTGCAATGAATAGATGCCATCATCTGTCTTTCATTCAATAAATCAGAGCATCAGACCACCTCGAATAAAGTGGAGGATATTTTAAGGGCTTCCATCTCATCATGAACTCTAATATAACAATCTTATCGGCAGCAGGCTACCCTTAGAGGCAAGGGCGGATTTAGGGGGGGGGGGAAAAGGGGGCAAATGCCCCCCCCGAACGGATTTCGGGGGGGAATTCCCCCCCCCCCCCCCGAAATTTCCAGGAAGGGGGAAAATTTCACCCTTTTAGATACATCTTGTCCAAAAAATTTTTCGCGCGCTTCGCGCGCAGAGTCTAATCTAATCTTATTTAAAATTTTGACCCAAATTTCCCCCCCCCCCCCCGAACCAAAATCCTATATCCGCCCTTGCTTAGAGGCTATTCTCCGACCATAAAGTATGGGGGCAAGCCTTTTAGTTCGGTGCAAAGGGTTACAATTGAGACGCACTGGATACTGTTGGAAAATGATGGAGCACTGGATACTGGTGGAAAACTGCATTTGAGCTGAAAACAAGCCGTACTGCATAAGGATAACCGTCAGAATGCTCATTCACGCAATTCATAAATAAAAGCATGCATTGTTTCTGCGTCATTGCTTGTGTGAGATGAACTGGATGTTATGGCTCACGCCTGGTTTCCCCCCCCATGGCCATTACCCCCCCCCCCCCACCATGGAGGGTTACCGGCCCCCCAAGGGGAGGACCCCCCCATGAAGGTCCCCCCCCCCCAATATTTTACCTATACCCACACACCCAGCGCTAATGCAGCCCAAAGTTGATACGGCAGTCTAAACCGGGCAATTCGTGTCTTGGGGGGGGAGGGGGGGAAGTAGTCGGCAAAACTCTTGGGGGGGGGGGGGGAACTAGTCCTCGATTTCGACGACTAGTTCCCCCCCCCCAAGACACAATTTCACCTATTTTCTATGTAAAGCCCTATCAACTATGGGCTGCATTAGCGCAGGGTGTGTGTGTATAGGTAAAATTCTTGGGGGGGTAAATTTAATCTAGTGTACAGTACGGTTTATTTTGTCTCAAATAGCGTCCAGTACAGTACAGTTTTTTTTTTTCAAATAGCGTTCAGTACAGTACAGTTTTTTTTTTCTAATAGCGTTCAGTACAGTACAGTTTATTTTTTTTTTTCTAATAGCGTTCAGTACAGTACAGTTTTTTTTTTTCTAATAGCGTCCAGTACAGTACAGTTTTTTTTTTTCTAATAGCGTTCAGTACAGTACAGTTTTTTTTTTCTAATAGCGTCCAGTACAGTACAGTTTTTTTTTTCTAATAGCGTCCAGTACAGTACAGTTTTTTTTTCTAATAGCGTTCAGTACAGTACAGTTTTTTTTTTCATTTTTTTTTCATGTAATATACAGTACAGTTTCGATTTTTAGTTCTTATAAGGAGCAGTACATTTCAAAATGTACTGAACACTATTTGAGACAAAATAAACTGCACTGTACACTTGATTAAATGCACTACCTCGTGTGTTAGAATAGGGCACAGTACAGATTTTTTTTTTCAAACTGAACCGTACTCTATAATAGATAAAAAATGTAAACTGAACTGCACTCTTCTTGACATGAAAAATGCATTTTTTTTATCTCAACAAAGGCCCAGTACAGTTTTTTTTTTCAAACTGAACTGCACCCTACAAGAACACCGAAAATTTTGCAAAATTTTCCATTTTCAACTAGGGTCCAGTACGGTTTTTTTTTCAAACTGAACTGCACCCTACAAGAACACCGAAAATTTTGCAAAATTTTCCATTTTCAACTAGGGTCCAGTACAGTTGTTTTTTTCAAACTGAACTGCACCCTACAAGAACACCGAAATTTTTGCAAAATTTTCCAATTTCAACTAAGGTCGAGTACAGTTTTTTATTCAAACTGAACTGCACCCTACAAGAACACCAAAAATTTCCCATTGTACAAATGAGTGGACAATCCCACTTCATTGTTGTCATCATCTTCCTCTCGTCTTTTTGCTTTTCGAATGAGATTTTTTAATAATATTTTTGTCTCATTTTTTCTCAAACAAAAGTATGGGTCTCTCGAGTGGTATGATGACCTGGAGGTGAAGGAGATGTTGGCCTTCCTCACGCTGGCCTGCCACCGCCGCTACGCCATCTCCAGCCTGCCAACATTCTCACCGCTGAGCAGGCTAGCCTCTTGTCAAGCTGCTCTCCTGTAGCCCTACTTAAGTGATAATCCAGGTCCTGCTGTAGTTGAGGTTGTAGTGCTTTGTGCTATTGTAATCATCAATGCACGCCTTCAAACTAGGGTTGACTGATGTTTCATAGAGCCTATAAATAAGACTGCCTTAACCCAACCAGTAATATGTGTAGCTTTGTCAGATGACAATCACAAAGCGTAAAGTAAGAATTAGTCTAACTTTGTTTAACCAGTGGCACTAAGACTTCGCCTTTTTTATTTTGCATGGTTAAAACTCAGCAACTTCCTATCCATGAAAACTTCCTATCCTATCCTATCCTATCCATGCCTCCCCACATCAGCCTGCCCTCAAACCTTAGCTGGTTGTATTTGCCTCCCTCCAACTCATCTCATCCAGCAACTCCCAGCACCTCGGTGCGTTTCTTCATCCAATCAATCATTGACCACTTAGTGAACATTGCTGTTCTGCTTTGCAAAACATTCTCAAGGCCATTTACACATCAACTAGATTGCGGAGTCAGCTGATTAAGTTGAACATATGAAACATCAGTCCACTGGCTGCTCACATACACTCAGCTCCACCAAACCAACATCCATTTTGCAGCATAAGTTTTACACATATATAAGTTCAGGTCGGTCCAAATTGTAAGTCGTCCAAATAAGGCTTAGTAAAGGTTAGCATATATCAAAACCAAAAGCAGCTGGCCATAGTGAACTTGCCGCTGAGCAAGCAGCAAGCCTGCGAGACACCGCCTGTGATGCGCATTCAGGCCTTCGCGGGCACTGGGAAGACAGCCACGCTAGTCGAGTTCATCCTAAGACACCCGCATCTTCGCATCCTCGCCCTCTTCTTCAATGACTCCCCTGCCACTACCCGCCCTTGCCCTTCTCTGAGATTGGGGGAGGTGACAGAGAAGCGGTGGAGGAGACAACGAGAAGTTTTCGGGCGGCTGCCTGCCACAACGCCGTCGTCTACACCACTCACAGCTACGCCAGGAACTTCATCGAATTCCTCTGCCTCTTTCACCTCTTATACCTCCTGTGCATTTCTTGGAACATCCCACTGAATCCCTCGCCTCAGAATCGTTGATCACCACGTTGCTGCTATTGTAATCCTCGATGCACGCCTTCAAACTACGGTTGACCGATGTTTCATAGAGCCTATAAATAAGACTGCCTTAAACCCAGTCAAAGGAATCTACCCAGTTCTTCAAGTCCACAGTCCTGTCGTGGTCGACACTGTCCAGGACATCGTTAGCCTTAGGTAGTCAACAGTCCTGTTGCGGTCAACGCTGTCCAGGTCAAAGGAATCTACCCAGTTCTTCAAGTCCACAGTCCTGTCGTGGTCGACGCTGTCCAGGACATCGTTAGCCTTAGGTAGTCAACAGTCCTGTTGCGGTCGACGCTGTCCAGGTCAAAGGAATCTACCCAGTTCTTCAAGTCCACAGTCCTGTCGTGGTCGACGCTGTCCAGGACATCGTTAGCCTTAGGTAGTCAACAGTCCTGTCGCGGTCGATGCTGTCCAGGTCAAAGGAATCTACCCAGTTCTTCAAGTCCACAGTCCTGTCGCGGTCGACGCTGTCCAGGACATCGTTAGCCTTAGGTAGTCAACAGTCCTGTCATGGTCGACGCTGTCCAGGTCAAAGGAATCTACCCAGTTCTTCAAGTCCACAGTCCTGTCGCGGTCGACGCTGTCCAGGACATCGTTAGCCTTAGGTAGTCAACAGTCCTGTCACGGTTGACGCTGTCCAGGTCAAAGGAATCTACCCAGTTCTTCAAGTCCACAGTCCTGTCACGGTCGACGCTGTCCAGGACATCGTTAGCCTTAGGTAGTCAACAGTCCTGTCGCAGTCGACGCTGTCCAGGTCAAATGAATCTACCCAGTTCTTCAAGTCCACAGTCCTGTCGCGGTTGACGCTGTCCAGGACATCGTTAGCCTTAGGTAGTCAACAGTCCTGTCGCGGTCGATGCTGTCCAGGTCAAAGGAATCTACCCAGTTCTTCAAGTCCACAGTCCTGTCGCGGTCGACGCTGTCCAGGACATCGTTAGCCTTAGGTAGTCAACAGTCCTGTCACGGTCGACGCTGTCCAGGTCAAATGAATCTACCCAGTTCTTCAAGTCCACAGTCCTGTCGCGGTCAACGCTGTCCAGGACATCGTTAGCCTTAGGTAGTCAACAGTCCTGTCGCGGTCGACGCTGTCCAGGTCAAAGGAATCTACCCAGTTCTTCAAGTCCACAGTCCTGTCGTGGTCGACGCTGTCCAGGACATCGTTAGCCTTAGGTAGTCAACAGTCCTGTCACGGTCGACGCTGTCCAGGTCAAAGGAATCTACCCAGTTCTTCAAGTCCACAGTCCTGTCGCGGTCAACGCTGTCCAGGACATCGTTAGCCTTAGGTAGTCAACAGTCCTGTCACGGTCGACGCTGTCCAGGTCAAAGGAATCTACCCAGTTCTTCAAGTCCACAGTCCTGTCGCGGTCGACGCTGTCCAGGACATCGTTAGCCTTAGGTAGTCAACAGTCCTGTCACGGTCGACGCTGTCCAGGTCAAAGGAATCTACCCAGTTCTTCAAGTCCACAGTCCTGTCGCGGTCGACGCTGTCCAGGACATCGTTAGCCTTAGGTAGTCAACAGTCCTGTCGCGGTCGACGCTGTCCAGGTCAAATGAATCTACCCAGTTCTTCAAGTCCACAGTCCTGTCGCGGTCGACGCTGTCCAGGACATCGTTAGCCTTAGGTAGTCAACAGTCCTGTCACGGTTGACGCTGTCCAGGTCAAAGGAATCTTCCCAGTTCTTCAAGTCCACAGTCCTGTCGCGGTCGACGCTGTCCAGGACATCATTAGCCTTAGGTAGTCAACAGTCCTGTCGCGGTCGACGCTGTCCAGGTCAAATGAATCTACCCAGTTCTTCAAGTCCACAGTCCTGTCGCGGTTGACGCTGTCCAGGACATCGTTAGCCTTAGGTAGTCAACAGTCCTGTCGCGGTTGATGCTGTCCAGGTCAAATGAATCTACCCAGTTCTTCAAGTCCACAGTCCTGTCGCGGTTGACGCTGTCCAGGACATCGTTAGCCTTAGGTAGTCAACAGTCCTGTCGCGGTCGACGCTGTCCAGGTCATATGAATCTACCCAGTTCTTCAAGTCCACAGTCCTGTTGTGAAATTGAGCAAATATCATAAATTGTCAATCATTAGTGTCTAGATATTGTTTGAAATCCGCAGGAAGTATGATATGCTCAAGACCCAGCATCTTAAATACCCACCGAAGCTCCATACCTCAGGGTGGCTGACTGTCGCCGATCCTCTGGGACATCTACCTCGAGCCTCTCCTCTCCGAACTCCGCGCCACGGGCATCCACTTCTGGGCCTTCGCCGACGACCTCAAACTCACCTCTTCCTGCCCCCAGCAAATGCAAGCAGCCCTTGACCTAGCAAACAACTGGTGTGTGCAATGGCAGATGAAACTTTCCGCTCCTAAATGTGTTGTCCTCCCAATAGGGGCAGGGCTTCAGACCCGATACTCTGTCAGCGGATCCCCACTGCAAATGAATTACAGAATTAATAATTTAATTTAATTGATGGCAGTGTCCACTAGCCTTGCTTAACCTTAGCCTCTAAACGCCTTAGCCGGTAACCAGACTTTATTGTAACCAGTTTCACCAGAAGTGCTTAGGCTTAGTAGGCTTAGGTGTCCACAGACCATGAAGTAAATTCAAGCTAGTCCATTCTTTTTACGTAGAGCAAACATAGCCTTCCACAGGTTATGAAGTGAACTAATGGGAACTGCTGAATCATCCACCTTTGTGATTGCAAGGCGGAGGCAACGTACGCAGACGCTGAGGCAAACTAACAACTCTGAGCTTACATATCTATGAAGTCTGTATAAGTATTTGTCAAGTTTGCCTTCGTCGTCTATTACAAGTTGGGTAAAGCCAGCCGTATTTGCAGGCTCTATGAAACATCAGGCTATCCATTGAAGCTGAATGCATTTTGAGTGGTGTACGATGTGTGACAGCAGGATCGGAATCATAGCCTTGTCTTGCCTTCGTCGTCTATTACATGTTGGGTAAAGCAAGCCGTATTTGCAGGCTCTATGAAACATCAGGCAATCCATTGAAGCTGGTGGGGCATAGGGAAGGCAGTCTGGTGACATGTATGAAGAATTCAAAACCAGTTTGCTGTGTTGCATTCTTACTGGTCACAAGTTTTCATGGTTTCGTCCATTTTGCCAAAGAAAACGAGTGAATGGCTAATGAATAATTTGAGAACACATTGCAAAATATCACTTCCTTGCAACATGAGTCGTCTGAAAACAATGCACATTTTCAGAAAGACTGAAAGAAGCAGTAAAGGCTCAGGGTATGCAGGAAGGTGCAGGATCCTGGGCTGGGAATCGCTGGAACTTCGACGGGCCCTGGCCGATCTCCTGCTGCTGAGGCGCTGCTACTTGTCCGTAAAGAGTGCACTAGATTCTGGCTACCTAAGTCCACCTACTTACTCCCACTCTCAAGGGACACTAGTCCAGCAAAGCCACAGTGCCTACAATTAAGACTGCCATTCATAGTGTTTCATAGTGCCTACAATTAAGACTGCCTTAACCCAACCAGTAATAGGCGTAGCTTTTTCTGGTGACAAGCACAATGCAGTAAGTAAGAATTTGTCTAACTTGGTTTAACCATATAACCTAACCATATAACCCGGCTCAGCCTGAATCCCAATCGCGGTTGATCTTTTTGATCTGGGGGAAAAGAGAGGAATAGAGAAGGAGGAGATGACATTTTATGCCATGCCCCAAGGACTCACACTCACCCACCGAACGCTGAGTCTGCAATAAGTTCAAATAGGTTAGGCTAGTTAACCAGGATAGGAAGTCTCTGA
>JASANA010006875.1:0-24969 GCA_030248095.1 Ptycholaimellus sp. GST1_10
GTCAGAGACGCTGATTGTCCGCCTAATGTATGAAGTGGAAAACGCATAGAAATCTTTTTGAGGTTTATTACTCTTTGTGTAGATAATTGGACAGTCATAAATATTTATGCATTGCAGAGAAAGAGAACAAAAAGATGGAACAGAGGCCAGATACCTAGGTCCTTTGACAGAGGTAAGGAGAATTAGAATTTCTTTGAAAGATTACATCTGTTTAGGTTTATTTGAAAAATGTATATTAAGGTTGTGCAAGCTGAAAAACAGTCAAGTACCTCTGTGGTTTTGGCAGAACTAATGCCTTCAGCTCCACCTCTTCCTCCTGTTTTCTTTTATGTACTATGCATGCATAACTAATGCATTTATTATAATTATTTTAGGTATATTAGTGTTTAACAGAACAGCAGGTATTATTGGCACTTATTTTTATTAAACTTCAATTTGATATATTCCATATTTGGCATTTGATATTTGTCCATTTGCAGAGTGAGGTATCTGGAAAGAAGAAACCTTCAGCACCACCTCAATGATAAGTAAAAATTTTTAGTAGCTAGAAATAATTGATAATTTGGCACAGGTGATATGGGCGAATAGCATTGGAACTGTGATTGTTTTAATTTATTTCCTCTTTTATTGAATTTTGGAGTAAACTGTAACACTGATTGTTGTTGGAAATGAGTTTAGTTCAGTTTATTGAACTGGATTGATTATTTTACCCAATCTAAAGAAAATGTTCAGCTTGTAATATTTCGTAGAGGTATTAAAATGCATGGCTTTATTATTTTCATATTCATTCTCACCATATTCATTGGAAGTACAGTCATTAATGGAAGGTAAGAAGCTAATTGTATTATTAAAGTATTTTAATTGATTATTTTTTTGTTCAGACAAAGTCCTGAGCTTACTAAGCTGGACCGCATGATACGTGGAATGGGGCAAATTTATGAAATATGTCCTAAAATTACCTATGAAGTCTTGAAAAAGGCTTTCCAACACTATATTAAAGGGGGTGGACCTCGTCCACTCATTCCCCAAGGATGTGAAAAACAGTCTCCAGGTTAAATTTGACAATTGCTTGGCGAAAATCAATTATTATGATTTTAAGAAATGGCAATTTTCAGGACAAAGAAATTGTTCCTGTTTTGAATTTTCCACTCTAGCTGAACGATATAATGATGATTCATTCAACAGTATAGATATTTACAACCCAGAGCATGCATTAGTTATTGATTTTTAAATTCATTTTTAATTGACATTATGAATTGTTTTAGAGCTTAGGCATGTCGGTTTATAGGCGAGGCACAAATAACACTGGCAGATATGCGCCTGAAGGTTTATATTGAATTATATTTTTCCCTATTATATCAAATTTATTGCAGCTGGCAAATAGCGAAAAAGAAAAGGCAGGAAAACAATAAACGCCTGATGCTGATAAAGCAAAAGAATGTCCAGCCTGGGCAATTGAAGCCAATAATGTGCTTCTGGAGGTAAGGACCAACTTAGTGCAATACCTAGTGCAGTCTACAATGCTACAGTCGCTAATTTCAATGGCGAGAAGTTCCATTCAAAAGTAAATGAAGCTATGCATCACATTCGGCAAGTCCTCTCAGAGCCTAAAAAAATCATTGGACATCTTCCTTATCCACTAGTGAGTTTTCTTTAATTGAGGCAGTGTGTGACTTTTTGAAAATGACATTTACAGAACTCGATCTGGTTTTACACATCTATACTCCTAATAGCCACAGCAATTCCTTTGGGTATAATAAAATGATTGAAAAATATTATTATTAAGTTGACACGTTTTGAGGAATATGCTTATGTGTGAAGGGACGATGTGGCATTCGATGCAGTAAGTGCTGCATGTGCGGTCTGGGAAGCGCGGGCATGCTTGAAAACTGTCCACACTGCAACCAGCAAATAGTGTTCATTAAAACTTAACTCAGTTTCACTGAGTGATTAAATATATGCTCTTTTTGTGTCAGAATAATTTAGTTTAAATTTGACACCATGTGGGAGAAATATTTTAGGAAGTAACAGAAAAAAAGGATATATATACCTTAGATAAGAAAACAATACATTGTTTTTAGAAGCTCAATAGTCGAATCCTGAAACCAATTTACTATTCTAAGTTATGGTATAGATGGCGGCCTGCGTTTATCTGGGCACATAGCGGGTACGGTATGGCAGTGGGCAGTTCTTGGCGTTTACACAGGAAAGTGCATGGTGCAGCGTACTGTAAATATAAGAAGCAACACACGGATGCTTCTACACAGAAGCTAGCTACACCATTTCTCGCATGTCTTTTGCTATGCGGAGACATTGAGTCAAATGCTGGTTTAAACGGAAATGGAAATTAGTCTTTGTTTCTTGGAAACATTGATTGGAGAGAAGGGATGGTTCATTTTGTGGGAAGACATAGATAAGTTTGAACTGCCTTTAAGCATTAGGTCGACCCAGGACTAATCCAACCAGCAACCATTGGAATTTCAATCGACAACAAACACGGAAAATGTTGGTTACTACTTTTTATTGGGTCGTACAGATCGCGGATTCAAGCACTGCAGCATACTCTGGAACTACACAGTGTCCACGATTCTACGCCTTCCTTCTTGCTCTACCCAAGTCTGCCTGCATCATTTGTTGCTTTGTGCAATGAATATGGTTAAATTAGTTAACCGAGTTACCCCCAGTACTGAGACTTCTCCGTACCGAGATATACCCAATACCAAGTCATTCGCTAATTGATCTGTACTAGAATCCCCCTTTCTGCTTAAAAAATGCGGTCATATGAAATAAATTAATAGTAAAATTGAGATAAAAAATGTCAATGTAATGTAAAAGTTTTGCAGAGCGAGCGGTATATGTTCAGCTTGCAGCGTTGCTCCTTCAAGCCAGTCTGTTTTGTGTTTTTTTTCCATCATTATTAAGACTGAGTTTACGCAAGTCTTGTGCTTGGGCAATATTGCAGTAGCTTTATTGGGCTGGCGCGAATGGAGCATTAGCGGAGTGTCAGCGCCGAGGCCCTCTTTTCGACCCAGGTGTACGTTTTTGGGGTTGTTGCTAGATCTTAATGTTGATAAGGCTCTAGCTCATGACAGGAAGATTCAATCGTTCTAATTCTTTTTGCATTGGAAAGAACGTCATCAAATTGACCAAAACTCGCGAGAAATCACCAGAAAACGGCAGATTTTTAGAGAAAATCATTCAAAACCATTTGAACGAACTCCTTCTTCTTCTCCTCCTCCTACGTATCTATTCAATGGTATTCAATTGGCCTGTAATAAAGGCATCAATCGGCAAGTTCTTATGGTAATTACATGTAATTGATATAGGCTAATTATTCTCAGTGAGGCATGAGGCTGAGTGGTCAAGTGGTTTGTTCATCAGAAATGGATAAGTGAAGGCTGGGTTCGAACCTTCCTCAAGGCAAATTTTTTTGCTTTTTAAATGAATAAGGTGTATGAAATATGTGGTACCATCGGCAATCCAAAATTATTTTTTCTCCCAAAAATTTTGTTCCAGCATACTTTTCATATTTTACTAAAAGTGGAAGAAATATCTGGTACCATCGGCAAGCCAAATATGCCAAATCTGGTACCATCGGCAAGCCACATGCTCTTTTGTCCAAAAATTGAAATTGCCCTGAGTAAAAAGTCTAAGAAATACATCTATTACTAGTGGAATCTGCTGAGCCACCTGCATGTTGTTTTAGGGCGCATTGGAAAGAGCCACTGTACTGCGCGATGAAACATAATGCAATTGCTTTTGAAGTAGATTCCACTAGTAGTAGATGTATATTTATACTTTTTACTTAGGGCACTTTCAATTTTTGGAGAAAAGAGAGCCACATTTGGCTTGGCGATGGTATCAAACATATTTATTTTTATGTTCTTGTGTTTCTGCTCTATTGTTTTAGATGACTATTTAAGGATTGAGTAAATATTTGAAAATTCAAGCTTGCAGTACCATGCAACGAGCGTTTTTGTGAAAACTTTTTTGAAATGTTCGTAGTGAACTATAAAATCAAGAAAAAGATAAGCAGTTAGCGAGATTGGTATGTAATGAGTTAGACCCTTATCAAAAGTTTACATCAAAAATTATTTCTGATTGAAGGGAACTCAGAACGCTTACATTTGCTCTGCTGCTTGGCGTAAAACAGTTAGGTTGGTTTTATTGGCTGACGCCTAGTTTTTCGTTTCCCTCTCAAATCAAGTTTTCCAGCCCCCTCTATGGAGGGGTATTGGGCAACCCCTCACAGAAAGTTTCCCCCTCTCATGATGGTTTCCTCTCACTCCTCAAGATTTTACCAACCACACACACCCTGGGGTACCTCGTCCCCTAGTTGATACAGGTTTGGTGAAACTAGATGAAAATAGGCGGAATTGTGTCTTGGGGGGGGGGGGGAGCTAGGCATAAAAATTGACGACTAGTTAACCTCCCCAAGACTTTTGATGCCTTGTTCACCTCCTCTTGTTCACCAAGAAACAATTTTGCTTATTCTCTGTTCAAAACCATGTCGAGTATGGGATGCATTAGGTATAGGTAAGGTATAGGTAAGGTACGTCACTATATTAGATAAAATCTTGGGGGGAAACTTTCATGGGGGGCTTTCTTGGGGGGACCTCGCCTATCCTCTTCAATATCTATATGCTTTCATTAATGCATCAGCTAGCTCTAATACCTGAGCTCGAAGCGTGGGCCTATGCAGATGATGTCCGGCTAGCATCCCACTCCCATGCAGCACTCACCCAAGCCCTTCTAACCATCAGCAACTGGGCATCTGATTGGCAGCTAACCCTTGCCCCTGAAAAATGCACCAGATACCGCATTGGCAGTAGTCCCTGTCCCCTCTATTCAGTCCATGGAAAAAGCATTCCTCCTGCCCCAGCTGAAGGCATAAGGGATCTGGGACTACTGCTAACTGCCTCGCTAAGCTACAGTGCTCATATAACATCTGCTATTAACAAGGCTTCTTTGTCTGTCCATCTGATTAAAAAGTGCTTCCACACTGCATCTGCTGCATTGCTAACCCGCGCCTTCACTACATATGCCCGTCCCCTCCTGGAATACGGCTCAGCTGTCTGGTCTCCAAAGGCAGTGGGGGAGGAGCAGCGTGTGGAGCGTGTCCAAAGACGCTTCACTCGCTACATCCTTCGTCGCTGCCGGTTTCCATCCCCTGAGTCAGGCTACCCTGGCCGCCTAGCCCTGCTTGGATTGGAGAGCCTAAAAAGACGCAGAATCATCGCTGATCTGCTTCTGGTACACAAATGCTTCCTAATAAGACTCACCCACTCCAGCCCAGAAGCAGCCCCCTCTCCAGAAGACCAGAAAGCTTGGCATGGCCACCCGATTTTCTTCCCCCTCCTCCATTCAAACCTCCGGGGCCTTCACCATTTCGCTGGAATGGGTGGAGGTGCAGCTGCAAGGAATGATCTCTGGCCGGGGCGGGTGGCGGTGTGGTGGAGGCGCCTCCCTGCCAGTGCTGCAAAGGAAAAGCGAGGGGCATTCCTGGCCGCCCTGAGAGCAGTGCTTGATTCTGACTATGCAAACACCATCTAAATGCCTGAACCTCTGCCTCTTTCCTGCCAAGGCTAAGCTGCTCCTTCCCCAATTGTTCAGACTCACTTTGCTGTGATTCTGTCAGTTCGAAAAGAAAGAAAGAAATGAAAACCGATAAAAAGAAAGAAAGAAATGAAAACCGTGTGTGCTGCAAATGAGCATTGCTGAACTCAAAAACTAAAGCCACATTTACAATAAGGACTCAGAACTAATTACATATATATGAAGCATGAATTAAAGATTAGGTGCACCAACCCACTACCAGCTTGAAACTAAACTATTCCTGGTAAGTAAAAAGGAGAATAAAAACACAAATGATTTACAATAATATGGCATATAAATAAAAACTGATGTACTTAGCACATACATAAAATCTAAATTAAATAAAATATAGCTAATAATTAGTTAAATACAGGATGGTTACTTGTACATGATTGATAGATGAGGAAATCCAGAAGTTCTGTTGGCAAACTGGTATAAGTACATGGTACATGCAAACTGGTATAAGTACATGTTACAAACAACCGGGGCCTTCACCATTTCGCTGGAATGGGTGGAGGTGCAGCTGCAAGGAATGATCTCTGGCCGGGGCGGGTGGCGGTGTGGTGGAGGCGCCTCCCTGCCAGTGCCGCAAAGGAAAAGCGAGGGGCATTCCTGGCCACCCTGAGAGCAGTGCTTGATTCTGACTATGCAAACACCACCTAAATGCCTGAACCTCTGCCTCTTTCCTGCCAAGGCTAAGCTGCTCCTTCCCCAATTGTTCAGACTCACTTTGCTGTGATTCTGTCAGTTCGAAAAGAAAGAAAGAAATGAAAACCGATAAAAAGAAAGAAAGAAATGAAAACCGTGTGTGCTGCAAATGAGCATTGCTGAACTCAAAAACTAAAGCCACATTTACAATAAGGACTCAGAACTAATTACATATATATGAAGCATGAATTAAAGATTAGGTGAACCAACCCACTACCAGTTTGAAACTAAACTATTCCTGGTAAGTAAAAAGGAGAATAAAAACACAAATGATTTACAATAATATGGCATATAAATAAAAACTGATGTACTTAGCACATACATAAAATCTAAATTAAATAAAAAATAGCTAATAATTAGTTAAATACAGGATGGTTACTTGTACATGATTGATAGATGAGGAAATCCAGAAGTTCTGTTGGCAAACTGGTATTGGTGTGGCACAGTTTCATTAAATGTGTTTATTACTGATTTGCGTGGAGAAACATTTTGATCATTCTGGAAATAAAATGGGTTTTCACTATCATTTAGTTTATCAGATTCACCATCAAAAATATGTTCTTTTACCACAGGATGATGAACATTCATTTCATATTCAGTGAAATCATCTTCATGTGACTCATTTAGGAACAGGGTAGAATCATCAATAATGGCTAAATGTCCTTTGTTGTATTCATCTTGAGTTTTTGCATCTAAGACTGATGCTTGGACATTGTTTGGAAACTTATAGCCATGTACATTATCTAGAATTTCCTGCTGTTCTTTACGTTTCCTTTCAGCAGCACACCAAGCTAAATGAAATTTTGCCCAGACAATTACCAATATCCCCACTATCATAAAAACACTTGTAAAATTCCTGCTATGAGAGCACGTGTGTAACTACAGCAAAAACGACCATTCCAAAATAAATCACATGCAGTCCAACATTTTGTTTTCAACCAACACTCAACTGGATCTGTGCATCCATGATGACAGTTATTTGTATTGCTTGTGTTCTGCATTATGATTTTTGACCGCGGAGTGGCCCGAAGGGCCGCTCCGCGGTCTATAGAGGTTACTAAACTTTTGTCCTCATATATATTTCTGGAAATGCTGGTCCTCACCGAATTCTCAACGGATTGGGAAAAACTTTTTTTTCCTGAAAGGTAATGCAATTTTAGGAAGATCTGGAGGGTTTCCGAGCATTTGAAACATTACTTATTTGGGTAGAAAGGCTTGAAAATTGCAATATACAGTTTTTGCACTGTATCTCCTGTAATTTTGAGAATTGCACAGAAGACTTGAGTTTTTTTGTTCACAAGTCATATATAACGATTCCAAGTCTGTGCTTACTTTTGAAAAAGGTTGAGAAACCACAGACTTACCCTCTTGAGTGACAAACTTTCATGCACAGCAATGGCATCAATAATCAGTAACAGCTGAACGGCTCAGAATTGCACAGAGGACTTGAGTTTTTTTGTTCACAAGTCATATATAACGATTCCAAATCTGTGCTTACTTTCGAAAATGGTTGAGAAACCACAGACTTACCCTCTTGAGTGACAAACTTTCACGCATGGCAATGGCATCAATAATCAGTAACAGCTGAACGGCTCAGAATTGAACAAAAGACTTGAGTTTTTTTGTTCACAAGTCATATATAGCGATTCCAAATCTGTGCTTACTTTTGAAAATGGGTGAGAAACCATAGACTTGCCCTTTGGAGTGGCGACATTTCATGCATTCATATTGTATGCTCCACAGTCACCTATTGCGCTTTGCGCCATATACTTGTTTAAAATGTTTTCTAAGGCTAATTGCAATGTTACATTGCTAAAACATTTTAATGAAAAATGTTACATTTTGGTTTATATTTTTTTAGTTTGTTATATGCTGGGCAACTGAAAAAGGCAGGATATCGCTTGGCTTTGCTCACAAACTCAAGAACTGCAAACGAAGGGCCCTGCACATCAATAGGTCTCCCTGGCGGGGAGCCAGAGATGCCCTAGACCACATCCGCTGGCTCTAGTACAAAGCGGCGGAATTCGTTATACGATCAGCCACTAGGTTGACTGCAAGTAGAGTCCGCTGGCGGGTTGATTGATTACCGCTGACCAGGTCTTCAACGCCAAGTCCAAGGGATACACCTCCCATTCCAAGAACGGCCCTTCCCAGTCCCGCTCTGCAACTACTCCTACTCCAAGTCCAATGACTGCACCTCCAATCCCAATATTTACTCAGCTCAGTCCCAATCCCGCCACTCCTCCTCCAACTCCAACTCCACAAGCCGCAACTCCCGTTCCAAAAACCACATCTCTCAGTCCCACTCCGCCATTTATTCCACTTCAAGTCCAAGGGCTGCACCTCCTGGTCCAAGATTCACTGCTCCCCGTCCTACTCCCGCCACAATTGTACTGTGGATTATTTCGGAAATGTAAATCTGCAGATTATTTCTTCTATTTCGATGAGCATAATTTGGACAAACTCATGCTCTAAAGGCATACAGGGCTGTATGCAAAAAAAACCATTATTTTTTGACCGCGGAGCGGCCCGAAGGGCCGCTCCGCGGTCTATTCACCTATTGCGCGTTGCGCTATATTCTTGTTTTATTTTGTTTTAGAATTAATAAAATGGTTGTAAGTCAATCCGCAAGGCATGAAATGACAGTAGAATGATTAAAAATGAACAATCACTCAGAAAGTCCTCCGTTTGCTGCAATAATTGCATTCAAACGGGTGGGAACATCCTGCTAGCTTGAGAAGGGCCTTGATGACCAGTGCGGTGCTCCCAGATCAGGAAACACAACATTCCCTTTATCGGGCCTGACAATTGGTTCCTGTCTCTCCGGAGCTCACACTGATGGACTTTACGATTTGGAACACCATGGAGTTCCAAGCCTGCTTCAAACTGTAGCGCAACGTCCAACTGATGAAAGAGGTCCTCATGAATCATCCAACAATCCAACCTCATCCAACCCTGGTAAAACATAATGTGCCTTGTACAAGCTTTAACCTCCAATTTGGACAATATGATTGCAGCAAATGGGGGACACATTGAGTAAATTAATATTTCAAAGCCTCTACTGCCATTTTATGCTTTGCAAACAATGTTATTAACATCTGCATATATCCAAAATAGAAAATCAAAAATAATGGTTTTTTCGCATACAGCCCTGTACAGCCCGCATACAGCCGTGCTGAAGTCTGCTGTGACAATATCCGGATTAGGTATACCCCCTCCAGCCCGATGAGTAAGACGGATTATTTTTTGTCCCTGCTATAAATCACAAAAAATTGCTTATCAAAACTAAGCGGCTTGGAATCATTGCAGAAAAGTAGATGAGATTTTTCATTGGTTTAATTTTGTGTGGGAAACGTGTATCTGTATGTTCAATGATACTTATGAAAACATGACAGCTTTTAGCAAAATGTCATCAACTACTGTATGACTAAATAATGTATTTAGTTTTCCACTAATACTTACAATATTGGCAAATTTGTTACCAGTATCATTTCATATCATTTTGTTACCAATACCAATAAAAAAATATACCAATATCATTTTATACACCCCCCTACCCCCCCCCCCCAACTTACAGCCCCCCATGAATTACACCCCTCCCCCAAGAATTACACGTACACCCCCCAAGGTATATATATATATATTGAAAATTTTTTATTGCCTTAACATACTTCTCGTTACATATCTCAAAGTTTAAACTCAAGGAATTTTTTTCTAAACAACTGTATACCTACTTTTTTTTGAAACATAGTTAGTCTATACCGGATGGCGGGCGCATGCCTACCAGGAGTAGGGGCTTGTCCCCTACAAGGAGTATCAAATTTTTCAAGGCTCGCATACAATATTGTTAGCCCTTAAACATAGTAAGTCCTTACCGAGTTCATTAATGTTTTAAAGTGCTCAACTCGGTAAGGACTAACTAGGTTGTACGCGAGCCTGGAAAAATGTGTGTTGGCTACTACCGATACTACCTTGTTTTATTTTGAACCACAACTTTGACAGAAGTTGGGCTAAATATGTGCAAATTGCTGCGCAACATAAGAAGATGTCAGTCTGTTTTGTATGAGTTTACGAATTGGCTGGTTCCAAACATGGGCGATTCGGGGCATCAAAAGTAAGCCCAGATTGAAATTCGGTACACATGACTTGTGAATCAAACAACCAAAGCCTTCTGTTCAATTATCAGCCGTTCAGCTGCTACTGCTTATTAATGCTATTGGCACTTGTGAAAGTTTGTCCCTCAAGAGGGCAAGTCTGTGGTTTCTCAACATTTTTAAAATCTAAGCACAGATTTAGAATCGGTATATATAACTTGTGAATCAAAAAACCAGTCTTCTGTGCAATTATCAAGAATTGAGTTGGCTCAACCCACCATATGTACTACGTGAGAGCAGTCTTTGCAGTCCACTCTGCCCACAACATGCACTATGACCTGCCATCATCTACAAACACATATCGGAACACATAGATAGTGTCACAACAAACCATAGTAACATAGATATTAACTTGTTTATTCTGGCCATTAGAAACCAAAGAAAAAATTAAATAATATTACAATGCTAAAGCAAATTACACTCATGCTCTGTTTAATATGCTTACTCAACTTCTATGTTTTTGGCCGCTTTTTGGCCTGGGACAAGGAAATCTGGTAGGAAGTTATTTAGAAAACTTAGCTCCAGTGTATTAAACCATGAATATGCCAAGTGTTCATGCTGCATTTTAATTTGGCAACCTGAGGACCACATCATGGAATCTATCGAATCAGTTTCAAAACCAGTATTTTCCACCTGTCTTACTCGTTCTTGCCCACGCCCTCCAAGTAACAAGCTGCAGTATTTTAAACCCAATTATTATATATCTGGTGAAAATTTTCCTGTATGTGTGTGCAGCTATACTTAAATCTCAGCACATATTAGAGTCTGATTTTTGTGTTCAAGAAATTGCTGAGCTTAATCGCAATGTGTCCCCAAGATTTTGCCATTGTGATCAAAAAAATGGTTGCAATGATTTCTTCAATTTATTTTAGAAATTGAGTTTTTGTTAAAATTGTCATTGCAATATTTGTATGGCAATATTTGTATTTGTTAAGTTATTTTTTTATTCTCATTTTATATTTATTTTACTGTCATGTGAGGTAGTTACAAATCAAAAATAAATTAAAATAAACTTGCACCTGCCCGCTAAACTCTAAAAGATTTCCGCAACCGCTTATAGAACACCATCTCCCCATTTCATAAGATCCCCTTCTCAGCGTCTATAAATATCCACTCTTCCACACCATTGACTTAGACCGCAACAATTGGTGATCATATAAGCAAATAATAGGTCTTTAACTTCCATTTTTTAGGTTTTTTGACCATAAAGCTAGAACTACGCAAAATGGCGCTGATCGCAAAAAAACGCCCCGAGCCACGCACGGGTTCTACGGCTCCTACGCTTCGCCTAGCATGCTTCGCATGCTAGGCTACACTCTGGGGCCTCCGCACCCAAGCCCGCCGGCCTCTGGTGGTCTGACAGCCCTGCCCTCCACGGCATGCGGCCTGCGGCAGCGCAAAGAATGCAGCAAATGCCAGACCTCTGAATATCTGCAACGAATTTTGAAGTAATTAAGAAAGTAACAACAATTAAAACACTTCATTGCAACTCAAGGACCAATTGTGGATGTACCAGGCCAGTTTGACTGCACAATTCAAGCCAGGTCATGGTATGGGAACAAAATGTATCAGTCATAATAATGCGATGTCAAACTGTGGAAGGTGGAAAAGCAAAATGTGCACAATACTGGCCAGACAAGGAGGGAACGAAATGCAAATGGGGCATCCTACAAATAGAACCTAAAGAACATTCTGAGCGCAACTTCCAAGAACACTTTATATTGATCACTACCCTTGAAGTCTCCGAAGATGGCTATGCTGAGCCAAGGCAAGCGTTTCATTTTCTTCACACCAACTGGCCATACCAAAAATGTCCTCCCATTGTTGAATTCATTGTACGATGCCATGCAACACAAAAGAAATCATGTGAAGCAAATGATTTGAATCCGGACAAGCCACCTATGCTTGTGCATTGTTCTGCAGGGATTGGAAGATCGGGCACATTTCTGGCCATTGACATTGCTTTAAATCTTATTAATAATTATGCTGCAATCAATGTTAAGGAAGTAATACGGCTACTTAGAACCAACCCCTTCGCGCCCCGCGCCCCACCGCCGCGGGGCGCCCGCCCCCCCCGCCCCCCCCGACCAGACCCGCCCACCCCAAACCCAGGCCGCCCAAAGCCCCCACAGACCCCCACACCACACAGCCACCAAACCACAAGCGGCGCCCACCACCCACACAAACCCCCCCCCAACACCCACCACAGCCCCCAAACCCCACCCCCCCCCCCCCACCCAAACACCCCCCACCCACCAAAACCACAACCCCCCACCCACACCACACCAACCCCACCTCCGCTCATGGTGTTGAAGGCAAAAGGGTAGCGGAATCGTAGCTTTTTACCTGTCACTGCAATATCCTCATTGGAGTAGCCTCTTTGCTTTATTGTGCTGCAAATTAGCACAATCTCATCCGAAAAGTTCGGCCAGGTATTGCATGCTCTAGAAGCTCTAAGCATTTGTGCAAAAAGTACATTTTTCCTGTGCTTGCTGGCTGGTTGCTGTCCTTCCATGGCATATTGAGCACCTTTATATTGAAATCTCTGCGCTTGTCATAGAGTTTTCTTATGGTGCCCCCCTCTCTATATTCAGATCTAAGAAATGAATCCATTCGTCATTTTCATCTTTAAATGTGAGAGGGAGTGATGCTGGGTAGATAGACTTGCAAGCATCCTTTAGGGCGGTCGTTCCGACTGCCAGGATGTCGTCAACATAATGTATGCAGTGTTGTAGCCGTTTTGCAGTCGCTATGTTATGCCTGTTAGTCATAAAGTCAAATTCAAGTTTTGACAAGACTAAGTCTGCTATGATGGGGCTACAACTTGAGCCCATAGCGATGCCTTTAACCTGCTGAAAGTTTATCCCTGCGAATGATATGAACGCATTGTTTGTTATATCATTAATTAGAGACTTTACTTCAGGCAGTGAGAGATTGTAAGCCTGTTTATTTAGGCTGTTGGGAAGGTAACATGAACGGCCGATTGTGGTAAATTTGTACCTTCGGGCAATGATGTCAATAATCTCATGTAGTTTAATTCTAATGAGATTATGTTCAAGAGCGGTGAATAGCATGCTAAAGTCAGCAGTGCATATTGCACCTTTTCTGCTGCTACCCATTGAGGCGAGCATTTTGCATATTTCCATTGAGTTGGAGACACGCCAGTAAGTGTTAATGCCTCTTTGTTTGCTGATCATTTCCGCGTAACGCTTCCAATGCTTCTTTATTTCCGCATAGATGCGCGTAAGCAAGTCGTTTAGCTGTTTCATGGAGCTTTTTGAAGCCCCAGCAATAAATCTCGCTTTGGGCGGATTTTTATGAAACTTTGGGCCATGCCAAAGAATCGGAATGCACCTCATATCTGGCTCTATTTCTGTCTTTAGATATTTCTCCAGCAGAGCTTCGTGTCTAGTGACTAGAATTTCTGTGTTTAGGTCCATGGCTAGGTATGTTCCGTTGCCAATGGCCTTTACTGAGTCCGCGCAAACTTCTACACCCATTTCCTCACGAAACCTAAGGATGTATCCCTTTTTGCAGGCAATTGAGAAATTGGTTGCGGCTTTGTCCACTGGGGCAAGAACATACTTCTTGTGGAGGCCTTTTATAGCCTAGACCCCTGCCGTGTGTTTAGTCATAAGGTTGTCGTAGCTTTTACAGCTTCGTCTTCTCTCAGAAGCCGCGGCATATATTAGCTTCTCTCTTGCATTGCTATAATGCATTGCTATTTCTATGGCAGAGAGCCCAAGGTGTTTATATAGGTAGAAGCTCCAGTGCAGTAGCATTCCTGATGCGCTATATGCTGCTTCTTCTACTTTAGCTGATAAGTGGGGCCTATATTTAGTGCCCCTACTTAGAAGCATATTTGCTTCTGTTCAATTATCAACCGTTCAGCTGCTACTAATTATTGATTCTATTGTCATGCGTGAAAGTTTGTCACTCAAGAGGGCAAGTCTGTGGTTTCTCAACCATTTTCAAAAGTAAGCACAGATTTGGAATCGTTATATACGACTTGTGAACAAATAAACTCAAGTTGTTTGTGCAATTCTCAAGATTACAGGGGCTACAGCGCAAAAACTGTATATTGCAATGTTTGAACCTTTCTACCCAAATAAGTAATGTTTCAAATGCTCGAAAATGCCCCCCATCAAAAAAAAAAAAATATATATATATATATATATATATATATATATATATATATATAAAAAAAAAAAAATGTTTTTTTTTATTTTTTTTTAAATTTTTTTTTTCAAGTTTTTTTTTTTTTTTGCCTTTTTTTTCCGCTTTTTTTTTTTTTTTTTTTTTTTTTTTTCCCCTTTCCCTTTCCTTATTTATATATATATATATATATATATAGTAACCTCTATAGACCGCGGAGCGGCCCTTCGGGCTGCTCCGCGGTCAAAAAACCACAACTTCTCTTCTTTAGTGAGAGTATGAACTTTTCTTCTAGTACGAATTTTGCGGCCTCTTTCGAAAATCCTTTGGCTTTTTATGACAAACCAAATGAACGTTTTTCTGCTGGTAGGCTCTACAGTTTCATCGAAACTTCAGTAGCCTTTGACGCTCATATTTAGCCCCCATGGGTAGGCAGTATTCAAAGCTTTAATGAAATTTGCCTCTGTTCCCATAATATCCTCATTGCAGTTGCTTAGCACGCTTAGCACGGGTATTTTGGGTTCCCCATGTTCAGACACGAAATGTCTATATAAGACTGTGTCTTCCTCTTTCTTCTCTATTTTCCGGACATGCTGTCATATTCTGTCTCTAAGTTTCTGCTTTGTGATCCCCACGTATTTGGCGTCACAATCAGGAACTGGACAACTTAGAATATAAACAACATTTCTTGTGTCACAGCTTATATTTCCGTCCAACTCGTGAGCAAACATTTTGCCCGAAAATGAATTTTGCGTTTTCATTTTTGATGTTTGCCTCCACAGCGGGCACGTTTTGCATTTGCCACACGGCTTGACTCTGCTTTCTTGTTGAAGCATTATATGAGTCTCACCTAAGCAAAGTAGGCTCTCATCCTTTCGGAAGAGTGCTGCCCTTTTGCCTGTTTTTTCGTGGCTTAAAAACCAAGGCCCACTTTTACAGTAACCCCATTTTTCGTCCGTCTGTCCGCATATATATATGTGTGTGGTTCCAGAGCCCGGTGTGGGGCCCAACCTTGCTGCCGGCCGACCTCGCCGCGAGGGAGCGACCTCGCCGCGGAGTTGCAAGGGAGCAATTTTGCACTGTGGGCGTCGTAGGGTGGGTTTTTTGTGCTCGTTGTGTTCGTACAAACGTGGGATTTTAGAATCAATCGTTGGAATTGGTCTGATTGTCAATTTTTTAAACAAACTCGAAATTGGGTTTTTTTTGGGGTCGACCTTGCCGCAAATTTCCTTGCGGTGAGGTCGGCCCCAAAAAACGGAAATAAAAAGTTGGAATCAATGAGAATTTTTTTGCCATTTCGGCAGGTTTTGCAGTGTTTCTAGGTGTAAAAAATTCTATATTTTATGTATAGTATACTCACTTTTTTATTGTATTCAATAAAAAATTGAGAGCGGGCACGTTTTGCATTTGCCACATGGCTTGACTCTGCTTCTCTGTTGAAGCATTATATGAGTCTCACCTAAGCAAAGTAGTTTTTTTGTGCTCGCTGTGCTCGTACAAACGTGGGATTTTAGAATCAATCGTTGGAATTGGTCAGATTGACAATTTTTTAAACAAACTCGAAATTGGGTTTTTGCGTGGCTGAAAAGCCAAGGCCCACTTATACAGTAACCCCATTTTTCGTCCGTCTGTCCGCATATATATATGTGTGTGGTTCCAGAGCCCGGTGTGGGGCCCGACCTTGCCGCGGGCCGACCTCGCCGCAAGGGAGCGACCTCACCGCAAAGTTGCAAGGGAGCATACTTTTGCGCCTGTGGGCGTCGTAGGGTGGGTTTTTTGTGCTAGTTGTGCTCGTACAAACGTGGGATTTTAGAGCCATCAATCGTTGGAATTGGTCAGATTGACAATTTTTTAAACAAACTCGAAATTGGGTTTTTTTTTGGGGTTGACCTTCTGCGCTAATTTCCTCGCGGCGAGGTTGACCCCAAACAGAAATAAAAAGTTGGAATCATAAATTTGAGGTAATTTTTTTGCCATTTCGGCAGGTTTTGCAGTGTTTCTAGGTGTAAAAAATTCTATATTCTATGATGGTATACTCACTTTTTATTGTATTCAATAAAAAATTGAGAACGGCACAGGGAAACACAAACATGACCACTCGCGGCGCACTGTGACTTTGCCTAAAAACTGTGCAGAAGGGGAAATGGATTTTTTTGCTGCAAACAGAAATCCCAAATGATCTGGATTGGTAAAAAAAATTAAAAATTTGTTCTAGGTGTAAAAATTTCAGCTAAATCCAATGGTGTACTCAGTTTGTCAAAGTTATCAACAAAATTTTTAGAAAATGAGGTTCAAAAATCGCGGCGAGGTTGACCCTGGGGTCGACCGCGCCACACGGCAAGGTTGACCCTGGGGTTGACCACGCCACGCGGCGAGGTCAGCCTTGGGGTTGACCTCGCCACGCGGCAAGGTTGGCCCTGGGGTCGACCTCGCCACGAGTCACGGCAAGGTCAACCCTGGGGTCAACCACGCCGTGCGGCGCGGTGGAGCCCAAATTTCAGGGGTCAAGCATGCCACGCGGTGCACTTGAGCACTTGTCTGTGCCGTGGAGTTGCAAGGAAGCGATTTTTTGATCTACTGCGATTCATAGCTATCTGAAAACATGGTTGGATACAGAATTGAAAAGCATTTACGAAAATGTATACAACTATACATGTAGACAAAATTCAAACAAATTGTTTTTCTCACTTTTTGGTCAGGGCTTTACCATGCCGCGCGGCATGAACGAGCGCATGATCACGCCGCGCGGCATGATCGCGCGCTGGTTGGGAGGTCTGATGGGGGCCTCCCAAGGCCTTGTCGAGTCCTGGTGGGGCCTCCCAATGCCTTGGCGAGGTCTGTTGGAGCCTTCCAAGGCCTTGTTGAGGCCTCTCAAGGCCATGTCGAGGCCTAGTGGGGCCTCCCAAGGCCTATGCGAGGCCTGGTTGGGCCTCCCAAGGCATTGTCAAGGCCTGGTGTGGCCTCTCAAGGCCATGTCGAGGCCTGGTGGAGCCTCCCAAGGCCTTGTCGAGGCCTGGTTGGGCCTATCAAGGCCATGTCGAGGCCTGGTGCGGCCTCAAAAGGCCAATGCGAGGCGTGGTTGGGCCTCCCAAGGCATTGTCGAAGCCTGGTTGGGCCTCTCAAGTCCTTGTCGAGTCCTGGTGGGGCCTCCCAATGCCTTGTCAAGGCCTGGTTGGGCCTCCCAAGGCATATGGGAGATCTTGTTGGGCCTCCCAAGGCCTTGTCGAGGCCTGGTTGGGCCTCTCAAGGCCTTGGTGAGGCCTGTTGTACCCTCACAAGGCCTTTTCGAGGCCTAGTTGTGACTCCCTCGGCTTTGTCGAACCCTGCTAGGGCTTCTCAAGTCCTTGTCGAGTCCTGGTGGGGCCTCCCAAGGCCTTGTCGAGGCCTGGTTGGGCCTCTCAAGGCCATGTCGAGGCCTGGTGGGGCGTGCCAATGCCTTGGCGAGGTATGTTTGAGCCTTCCAAGGCCTTGTTGAGGTCTGGTGAGGCCTCCCAATGCCATGGCGAGGTCTGATGGGCCCTGTCAAGGCCGTGGCGAGGGGTGTTGAGGCCTCCCAATGCGTAGTCGAGGTCTGGTGGGGCTTCCCAAAGCCTTGTCGAGGTATGTAGGGGCCTGCCAATGCCTAGTTGAGGCCTCTCAAGGCCATGTCGAGGCCTAGTGGGGCCTCCCAAGGCCTATGCGAGGCCTGGTTGGGCCTCCCAAGGCATTGTCGGTAAACGTAAACGGGTTGAACGGTAAATGCAAAAAAAAACGTAAAAATTTTCCTGACTTTGAACGTAATTCACTTTGAACGTAAATACACGGATCGATTTCAAAGTGCCAAAAAACGGTACGGAAACGTATTGAAAATGGAAATTTTCCATTTACCGCTATCCGTTTATAGGGGCCTAGGCCTGCTGGCCATTGTTAACTAGAGAAATGCTTGAAGGTGATGAGGAGCAAGAGTCTGATGAGGTACAGCCGAAGGCCATCAATCACCTCGACTTCGATGACCTCTTCTCCGCCCCCTCTGCCCCACAAGACTTGGAGGAGACGCCGCATCAAGTTCAGGGGCTAGAAGAAGAAGATGAGGACGAGCTGGCACCCATCATGCTGCGCCAGGAGTCCGCCCTCAACCACGCCAAAGCCTTGCTCACTCTCTACGCATCACTCGATCTCTCTGCGTCTGAGACTGACAAGGGTTTGCATCACTTTTACCTCCAGCCTGCAACACTACCTATAGACTAGACCTATAGTGGCTAACTGAAGAACTAACAACAATTGTTGATCCAATTTGCACGACCTACCACATTGTGGCTCATGAAAGAACTAACCACAATTATGGATCCAATTTGCATGACCTACCATATTGTGACAAACTGAAGAAGTAACCACAATTGTGGATCCAATTTGCACGACCTACCACATTGTGGCTAACTGAAAAACTAGCCACAATTGTGGATCCAATTTGCATGACCTACCATATTGTGACAAACTGAAAATTAACCACAATTGTGGATCCAATTTGCACAACCTACTTTCAAATGCTAGAAATTCTGAATCAACTGACTGACCAGCAAGTGTAAGAAAATTTTTATTTTTTACATTAAATGTTAACAAACACTGATTTTTAAGGCAAGACCTAGTGCGGAGTTACCCAGTTATAGCATCAAGCAGCTTCTAATTCCTGTTTATTTTTAATATGTGTTATTCATATATATTGTTTTATGGTTATTTTTAGCCATGGGTACTTTTAGTTGGGGTGCTATTAGCTGAGGTATGTTTACCTGGGGTACTTTTAGTAATGGGTACTTTGTTACAGGGGTACCTTTGGCATGGGTACTTTTAGCCATGGGTACTTTTAGCCATAGGTATGTTGAGCTGTGGGTACTTTATAATGTGGGTACCTTTAGCCATAGGTATGTTTAGCCATGGGTATGTTTAGCAGTGGGTAGTTTTAGTCAGCCAGGGTACTTTTTGCCAGGGTACTTTTGGCAGGGTACTTTTTGTCATGGATACTTTTGGCCGTCGTTACTTTTAGCCATGAAATTTTTTAGCTATGGCTACTTTTAGCCAGAGTATTTTTAGCTCTTGGTACTTTTAGCCATGGGTACTTTTAGTCATGGGTAGTTATAGCCATGAATGCTTTTAGCCATGGGTACTTCTAGTTACGGGAATTTTAGCCATGTGCACTTCTAGCGATGGGTACTTTTAGCCAGACTAATTTTAGCCAGGGTACTTTTAGGCTGTTTACTATTTGCTAGGGATACTTTTAGCCTGGGTTTTTTAGCCATCCCTCCATCTCTCCATTTGCTTGTCCTTTGTTGTGCCCATTTCATTCATAATTTTAATATTTAAGCATTCGTCAACTGAAGAAATATATCTTGGACTCACCAGAACGACCGTTAGGAGAGATCTCTGATTCTGGTATAAGGTTTGTTAAAGAATGGCTTCTTTTATATGTGAATTTCTTTTTTGCAGGTTTGAAGTGCAAGGTAGATGCTCCATTCATGCACATATGCTGCTTTGGGTGAAGGGGGCACCAGTAGTAGGCGAAAATAGTGACGAAGAGATTGTCACATTCATAGACAAATATATAAGTGCAAAACTTCCAACTGAAGAAGAAATCGAGAAACTGAAACTTGTAAGACGGCTTGAAGTGCATCGCCATAGAAAAACTTGCCAAAAGAAGAAAGTGTCCAAAAAGCTAATGAAAATGTGTGAAGTGTTGAAGCAATCAAAGAAAGGTGATCCTGCTGAAAACAGACACTTAGCAAAGGAAATATTAGCTGATGCCAGATGTAGATTCAATTTTCCTTTCGAACCCTGCCAAGAAACTAGCCTTGTGTACCATCAAGTTCAAGACCCAACAGATAGTGAAGGAAAAACTATGATTGATCCTCGTGAACTTTGGAAACGGAAAGAAAGAGACTACAAGCACACAGTCCAAGGCTCAGAAGAGTTTGTGCAAGCATTCATTGCTAACAAAAAAAGAAATTTTTTCCATTCTATAAAAGTTAGCGTGAATTATGCACGGGGTGTAACAGATGGGTTTGTAAACACACACAATTTAGATTTGCTTGAAATCCTATGTAGCAATCTAGACCTTCAGTTTGTGACAAACATGCATGCCCTTGTTGGCGACATGACATGCTATGTAGCAAAGCCTGAGCGAGAGCTTATGGATGAGATGAAGAGTCACCAAAAATCTCTCCCTCTTAGCATGACTGCATCAGAAAAACTAAGATCGGTTTGCTCCCATTTCCTTCAACATCGTTGCATTGGGGCACGGGAAGCTAATGTTATACTCCAAGGTTTACCTTTGCGTTTAATGAGCAGAATTTGCAAGTACATACCTGTGGGGCCTTCAAATGAACACTGGAAGGTAATAAAAAGGAAAGAAGAGTTAGAGAAAGATCCAAACAGTACTGAAGTTTGTGTTGATGGACTTTATGAGCATTATCAACAACGGAAGGTAGACAATCCCTATATAGAAAAAAATGTCTCTCATAGCATTTGCAGCATGGTATGTTCCTGTAAGTGGATTTCAACAGTTGCTAAAAAATCATATCTACATGGAGGAACAAAGAAAACCAGAAGATGAGGAACTAGAGCTAAGTGAAGAAGATGAAGAAGAAGAAAGACAAAATGAAACAATTGCTGTAGAGCAAAGTGGAACATTGAGAGATCTGGATGTAAGAAGAAGCAGGTCAATAATGGAGCTTGAAGAACATCTACGAAGAAGGTTACAAACAGAAAACAATGAAGTAAGGAACTTAGTGGAATTGGATGGTGACATTGAAGTAGATAGCATAGACAAATTTCCTGCAGTAGTGGAAATTGTGAAAAAAAATTAAGAAAAAACAAGGTACAAAAGAGGCTGAAGAAATAAGGGTTGTAAAGACACGGGCAGCCATTGTGAGATTCAGAAGATTCAGACCAAGCACACAGGCGGAAAAATTATAATTGAGCATGCTGCAACTATTTAAGCCCTTTACTAATGAACAGCAACTGAAACCAGAACAACATGGAGTGGCAACTTACAAGGAAGTATTTGAGAAATATGAGCATCTTTTTTACAACAGCATCAACACTTTTGAACAATTTTCGGATATATTGGCTGATGTGTATGAACAACTGGAGCGAGAAGGGCAAGAAGCCATGGATGATGCAGTAGGGCAAATTGGGGGTCTTGAAAAGGGACATCAAGGGAATGAAGAGGTGGAGCAAGATCCAGGATTATTGGAAGAAAATGATGATTCTCCATTGGATATTGCAAAAGAAAAAGAAGGAAATTCAGCTGATGGTGATGTAGGAGGACCTGATCCCTTACCTAAACTAATTCCACCAGTTTCAACAAAAGAAGAATTACTGGCAAGTGTAGAATTTTTTGAACAAAATCTCAATTCTGACCAACAAGCTGCTTACAAGAAAGCCACTGAAATGATGTTGGATTTAAAGAAGTCTCGCAAAAAATATGAGCCTTATAAAGGAAAGCATTTATTTATAACATGGCCTGGTGGTACAGGAAAGAGTTTTTTGCTTGCAGCTTTGCGAGCAAAGTGCCAGCTGCTTTGTGCTCAGGATTGGGCTGAGGGAACAAGCCTGGTGAATGCACCAACAGGAACAGCAGCCAATGCAGTTGGTGGCTACACATTGCATGGTAGCTGGAGTTTACCAAGACAAGAAGGCTATGCCACAGAAAATTTAAAGCTGGATGATATAAAACGGCGACAAATGAAAAATGCATACAAAAATCTGCATGTTCTTTTCATTGATGAACTTTCCATGGTGAGTGTGGACACTCTATACCGCCTATCAAACTGGATGCATGCAGTGTTTGGTGGAGGGCCTGAAAATTTCTTTGGAAATGTGCTCATTATTGGCTTTGGAGACATGTTCCAGCTTCGGCCAGTCAAGGCTAAATGGATTTAGGATGAACCAGGTAAAGCAACAATGGCAGCAACAGGAATTTTACACTTTTGGAAATACTTATTCATTATGCGGGAACTAATAAAAACAGAAAGACAGCGAGGAGACAGTGAATTGGTAGAAATGCTTAATAGAATCCGAAAAGGAGAACATAATGATCTAGATATAGCAAGACTAGGCAAAAGACCTAGGCAACATTGGCTTGACTATTGATGACCCTAGTCTGATGGATGTTCCTGTAATCCTGCCTACAAACAAAGAAGTAGATGAAATCAACAGCAAAAGAGAAGAACAACTGGTAAACAGGCTGAGAAAAGAAAGTGGTGGTGAAGAGCCAGAAAAATTGGAAATGAAAGCAGTTGATATGCTGACACAATCTGGAAGCCGAGGATTTGCTGACAGCTGCATGCCTTATTGCCTAAATTGGGAATGGATAGAACTGGGGGCCTTCCCAACACCTTGCGCATTTACAAAGGAAGTCGAGTAATGCTTCGAATGAACATTAGTGTTGGGGATGGCTTGGTGAATGGATCATGTGGCAGTGTCTGGGGGTGGAGCAAAGAAAAGGAAAAGGAGGACTACCTGCATATGTCTTAGTAAAATTTGAAGCGGGCCTGGGCGAAACACTGGAGTGAAAGCTCGTGCACTGTTGAATAAAAAAGAGCCAGGAGTACTTCCAGCTGATGAGCCTGATATAGTTCCAATCTACCCAGCAGAAGACAGTTTCAAAGTCAGTGGGCACAGTGTTCTACGTTTAATGGTTCCATTGATTCTCAGTTTCGCCATGACCATCCATAAAGCTCAAGGAGCTACATTTAGTAGAGTTATAACCAGTATTCAAACAAAGGGTGTAGCTCCAGCTGGTCTTACCTATGTAGCACTGAGCAGGGTGACATCGCTTGCTGGCCTATTTCTACTACAACTAGACCCTAAAGCTATACGCACATACAAAAATGTAATAAAGGAGATGAATAGATTGCGATCTGTTAGTGGACTTCCAACTGAAGAACCACCACGGCAAAGCAAGTCAAAGATGGAAGATTCGAGAATAAACAATCTTCAACAAGCAAAGCGTCTGGACAAAGAAAAAGTGGCCAATGCAAATCTGTTGTAGAAGTGGCCAAAAAGTATCACTGGCAGTTTTTGGGACAAAAAGTATGGCTGTAGAAGAAATTCTTCAAGCTGAAGCAAGGTCTGCAGCCATAGAAGAAGTAGCCCTGCCAAGAGAGCTCTCAAGAAGTCTCCAGGACATTGAAAAGGATATTGTGGAAAATTTAACAAATTGGCAAAGTCCTGAAAAAAACTAGACTTTAGAAAATTTGCACAAGTGCAACTAGAAAGTTCATATGCATTTTGTAAATAAAGAGCATCTGATATATGACATGTGATTGCCCATTATCGTTGTATTGAACCTAAAATTAGGAGAGCAATACCAACAATGCCACTACAAGCATCAGCAAGAATGCAGCATGGAAGTAGAAGGACATATGCACCCCCAGTGGATGATGATCTAGTGAATAGTATGATTTATCCTGCCATGCGTGACAGTGTGACAGCCATAGAAACAACAGGGGATGGAGACTGTCTTCTACATTCCATTTCCATTCTACTTTTTGAAGACCAAAACCATAGCAATGTTTTGCAGGGATTGATGGTGTTTGCACTTCTCTAGATGGAAGAACATTTCATTGACATCCTCAAAGTCTCGACAAGCGTCTACCAATAATAGAACAAATGACAAGAAGACAGGGACAGGATAAGACAAGGAATATCCATAAGAAGAAGTGAAGCTTCCACCAGACACAACCAATGCTGAAAGGCAACACAAATGGCTAGACCTCATTATGGAGGCACATGGAAAAGGCATGTACTGTACAGATCTTCATGCACAGACCTTATCAATGATTCTAAACCGTGATAATATATTCATCCACAGCAACTGCAGAGGACATTTGCTCCTCCAGGTGCAGAAGGGAAACAAAAATGGCTATGTGAAAATGAAGAAGTCATAGCTAGTCTCTGGAATTTAAAGAAAACATACAGGCAGTTGTGGGAAGACCATAGGAAATCACTTGGGCTTGCAACAATAACCATCAATTCACCTTTTAGCATAGAGAGCCGCAGAGTACCCTATTATATCTTTTCATTAATGGTTAGAATTTGTTTTGTCTTTAGTTTTGCTAGAAAGTCACAGTTATTGCAGATGATTCAACTGCTTTACGAGTTGATCCAGATGAGCATGAGCACCGTTTATCTGGAACAATGAATTTCACAATTCCAGCTGACTTTATGAAGCCAATCTAATCAATCTGGAACGGCAGTCAAGTCCTATATTGACCAACACAGCATTCACTACATCGGGTAATGAGATTTGGATTAGTACTCATGAAAAATTAGAAACATCAGTTCAGGCTCTATGCCAGAAACCCTGAGAACACGTGCTTCA
>JASANA010006876.1:0-26142 GCA_030248095.1 Ptycholaimellus sp. GST1_10
TGACAGCCGCTCCCATGTTGGCCATCCTCCTTGATTCCTGCTTCTCTCCCGCTTTCTTCGGCACTGCGGCAGAGTGGAGCGGGCGTGCTCTTGCGGTCTCTCCTGCCCCCCATAAGCGGCCGACAGAGAAGAGTGGCGAGAGGCCAAGTGTTGGTGCCCGCTGGTACCTCGTACCTCTTAGGGGCTTTTGCAGACATATGTATTCACGGTTTGATCCGCAGTCAAGTCCACAGAGGAAGGCTGCTGTGAAAGAAATGCAAAGGACGGATGCCGCGTTGTAGGTCATTCTCAGGTCTGCAGTTGGAGTCCACAAAGGAAGGCTGCTAGAGTGAGGGGGTTGAACCCTTGAGGCTTAGTCACGCTGTTTGCAAATTCCCACCTGCAGTTGGAGTCCACAAAGGAAGGCTGCTGAAGGGGAACTGCCAGGACAGATAGACTTGATGGAGTTGTTGCTGTTTTGACACTTCCCGTCCGCAGTCGGAGTCCATAGAGGAAGGCTGCTGGAACGAGAGCGCGTGACAGGCTGAACTCCTCGTGGCCGTCGGCCAGTGCCTGCAATCAGGGCCATCGAAGAGTGGCCAAAGGCCAGTGCCTGCCAATTAGGCCATTGAAGGCATGGCCGGAGGCCAGTGCCTAGTCGGCCATCTTGAGTGACCAAAGGCCGTTGCCTGCTGATTCAGGCCATCGAAGCATCCAAAGGCCCAGTGCCTGCCAATTCGGCTGTCTTCAAGTGGCCGAAGGTTGGTCTGGGTCGGGCCATCAAAGCGTGGCCAAAGGCCCGTTTTTTGTTCATGGCGCAGTTGAAGGCAGTCACGATACTGCTCAGCTTGATGAACAAAGCCTAGTGGAAGTTGGCCGGAAGACCATGCAAGACGCACTTCGATCCTTTGTAGCTGATGAGCTGGGAGGAAATGTGCTGGCCACTGATTATCATTGACAAGTCATTCTTGGCAATCGATTGGTTGACAGGGAAATAGTTAAGGTAAATAGGCGTCTTGTAGGAGGGCAGCGACCTGGAAGCTGAAGCCAAAGCCGTAGGCGAGAGGCCTTGAAACCGCAGTCCTTCCGAGTTGCACTGTTTCAAATAATAAGCAAATCTTGGTCAGACGCCATAAAAGCCAAAGGTTCTTCGACATCTTCTTTTATCCATTTTTCTTAGGATAAGGGGAGCGTAAAAAGTTTGCCGAATTATTGCATTAAAGTTAAACTTTTAATGTTCCCGTACAGCGTTGTCTTGAAAGCCGCTTGCTAGGGCTGGGCCGAGGGATTCTTTCCTGCTTTCAGACCACGGACGGCGCAGTCTTGGAAGGCCCTTTTTTGCATGCCGCTCATCCAAAGCCTCTAGGAAGGAGGTTCGAAGCAGGATGAAGGTGCGCAATCTGGACTGTTCATCTATCCGCTGCCCACGTAGAGCTGGTTGAGGCTGCGCTTGTCGCAGAAGTTCTTGGAGGCTCCCAAATTGCTCGGCCAGGCATCCTTGGCTATGTCGAAAATGAACAGTCTGGAGGGTTGGAGTAGACATCGAAGTGGAAATGACGGAAAGCTTGCCGGGTCCGTCAGTGTCCATCTGTACGCTGGCCAACAGGCGTTTGCCAGGAACAAGTAGAGGCATCTCTCTTGCTCCGAAAGGGGTGATTGGGGTATAGATGGGCAGGGTGGAGGGTGTAGGAGAATGCTGGCATCCTTCTCTGTGCTGTTCACAGGTGAAGCCAGGCGAGTCTGGAGTCCTTAGTGGGCACGCAGCTTTTATTAGCGCCACCGTTGCTTGGCCTCTAGTTGAGTGGGACTTAAAGATGAAGAGGAGGGTGTATTGAAACCCGCTGACTACGCCGGTGATGTAATAGATGATGGTCTTGTAGCGGCGATAGTAGAAGCTCGTCTTTGTTTGCTCATCCCTATGAGGATTGAGGAGGAAGGTTAGAGGTGTCATTGGTGATGACATTGATGTCGACAATGCAAATGCTGATCTTCTGTCTGATGATCTACTAGGCCCTGGCCAGTTGGTTCAGGTTCCCATCCAGGGTATCTTTCCTTCTTGGCCGGTGGTGGAAAGCGAGCAAACAAGTTGACTTGTGCGCCATGGACGGAGCCTTGGAGGCTCGGACCCGATTGAAGGCAGAAGAGGGGATGCATTTGCCGATGATGTGAAAGGCGGACTCTAAGCGTGGCCCATTTAAAGGCCTGTTGCATTGAGGCTGGGGGGGGGGGGGGTAAGAGGTGTCAGGGGGACACTGACGTTGTTGATGGCGGCCATGTAGAAGAAGCAGGGCAAGGGCTTCTGGTTGGATTTGGGCCGCTTGGAGGATTGCGGAGAGCCTTTGTAGATGGCTCTTTGAGGCATCAAAGAAAGGCCAGAGGCTGTCAATTTTCCGAAAGTAGTACTTTCGGTTTGCTTCTGGCAACGTTGATTCAGGCGTTCTGAGATGTGCACGGAAGTTATGCAGCTCGCGATGACAGTCAGCTCAAATTTCCACAGCTTGGGATGACACTGAGCAAATTGTCTCTGTAGGAGTTGCGAAGAAGGTATGCAGCTCAGGATGACAGGCCAATTTGCTTGGGTTTACCATGGCAAAGATTGGTGCAGCTCAGGATGACACAAAACAATTGTTCGGTTTGTGTCTGCGCGCTTTCTTGAGTTCTTTGCTGGATCGAGCGGAGGTCCATGGAGGCTGCTCTCAGTAGGCCACTTCAGAAGAGGCCTTTGTGGCTAGGCTGAGAGTAGGCGGAGTTGAGGTGGGCAAGCGCGGCTGCACTTCCAGAATGCCGCTCCAAAATAGGCTCTTTTGAGTTACACAAACCTTAAGTTTAGCATCTCTTTTGCCTATTTTGGATCTGTCGAAAGAAGCGTAGAAAGAATTTGCATATCTTCGCAGATAGTGCAAAGCCTCAGAGGCAGCAAAGGGATTGAAGTTGGCCCATTCACCGGCATACTGGCAGGAGCCAGTCAGGAAGCCGTCCATGTTCCCATTGGCCATGTACACCACCAACCTTTTACTGCTGGGCGGATTAAGGGGGGGTGTAGGGCAGGGGACCTTAAAAGGTCTTTGGAGGACGTCTTCCAGGAGGCAAACTGCATGACGGTGTACGCGATCATGAAGTCGCAGAAGCGGTTGTGGAAGCCGCCCAGGTTTCCGTATGCCTTGTACACCACTGACCTCTAGGGACGTAATAGGAGGGAGGGTGGGGTTTGGAGGCCTCTTTGAGGAACTGGGTGGAGGCATCTTCCACGGGCAGAGCTTCATGGTGCAGAAGGTGTCCATGTAGTTGCCAAGGTTGAAGAAGGCGGATACGCTGGACTTGCCAGGCTTGATGCAGGAGCAGAGTATGGGCAGCAAGCTGTAGTCGGCGTTGATCGGAACGGAGTCCTGGAGTGGTCCAGTGTAGTTACTGTTGGGCTGGAAGTGGCAGAGGCCGCAGTCAAAGCCGTCCAGCAGGCCGCACTGGTTGTAGTCCTTGGAGATCTGGACGCGGTTGCAGTGCTCCAGGAAGCTGTAGCAAATGCAGCAGACTTGTCCGGAATTGACGCTATCTTCAACGGCGGGCAGAAGGAGGGGGAGGAGGTGGGTCATTGGCACAATCTTCCGATGCGCATTAGTGAAGGCAGGCGCAGTGGAAGTAGGCCTCGGAGGCGTTGTGCTCGTAGCTGATGCAGTCTTGAAGAGGTCCTTCTGGCCGCAGGTGAGCGGGCTGAGGTTGCAGACGATGGGGAGGCTGTAGAAGCGGCAGTGGATGTAGTCCACTAAGCTGGGCCTGGTCCAGTAGTTGTCGACATAGAAAAGTAGAGGCCGCTCGTGAATCATTTTAACTTTTTGTCGTTTGGTGTTGCTTTCCAAAATTTACGTGATCATAAAGATCCCTAAATGAAGCAATGTCGAAAGACAGCAATTGACTCTGAAGCTGGCCTGGCTCTTCTTCAGCGATGCTCGAAAGTTTATAAATCCACAAGGATTTATATACATACGGGCTGGCAAGGTTGCAGCAGGCAGCAGGGAGTTTTGAGAACTGTCAGAGGCGATCTCAAAACTCTAGCAGTGTAGACGTTGCTTTTGCTGGATAGCTGGCATTGGCTGGCCGGCGAAGTTGCAGCAGAGGCCACAAGTTTGAAAACTGACTGGAGCCAATTTTTGAACTCTGGCAGTGAAGGCGAACGGTCCGCTGGTAGCTGCAGGCAATTTCAAAATCCGTTCAAGGATAATGAAATTGTCATCAATGATGCTTGCATAGAAGGAATGAAAACAACTTTGCAGTAAGTTTTCAATGCCTAAGCAGCAAAGTTGCGTCCTAGCCAACATAGACTGGAACTGGCAGCGTAGATCTTTGAAATTGGACAATGGTCAATTTCAAAGTCCAGCAGCGAAGACTGATCAAAGCTGGTAGCTGGCAGCCGAAGAGAATATTCAAAATCCATTTCAGGATGATGAAATTCTGTAGACAACGCTGATGACGTCAGCATGAAAAGAAACTTTTCAGTTAATTTTCAATGCCTTGCAGCGAAGTCAAATCTTGTCTTGATCGTTGGCGTTGAATGATTTCATAAAATCCGCAAGGATAGAATGAAATCATTGAAGGGAGTTGCTCTTTGAAGAGAACTTTTCAGTTTGTTTCAAGACCCTATGTTGCAGCAGGTTACGGTAGCAAGTGTGTCATGTGACATCAGAGTTTTGCTGGCAGTCGTCCAAGGATGACGTCATGGCTTGAAACTTGGCATTGCAATGTTGCTGTTGAAAAGCAGACATTGAAAGGAGACTTGAAAGTCAATTTCAATTCCATGCAGCGTAGTCGCAGTTGCTGCCATCTAGAAGTTCACGAGGCCGGCTCTGGCTGAGTGAAGTTCTGGAGCTGCAGGGTGTCCTGTCTGGCAGCAAAGCGAAGTCCAGCATTGCAGGCTGGGCTCAATTTGCTGTCCGGTCTCTGTGGATTGGTGACTGGGGCTTTTGACTCGATCACTGCTGATGAAAGGCAGCAAAGTCAAAGGCTGGAAGTTGTTGCGGAAGCAGAAGTTGGCGGAAGTGGTGCTGGGCATTGTAGTAGCATTGTAGAGGTGGTCGGTCAAAGGTACAGATAAGCTAATCAGCTCTCTGATCTACCAAACGCTATGGTGATATGCAGCAGTAACTTAGCGAGATTCTCTTTCATCGTCACCGAAAGGGGAAGGAGAGCGGAACAGGTTAGGGCATTTTGAGCCACTGTTGAGAGCAACTGATCCCAGCCTCCCTTCCGCCCGCCTCATCGACGTTCAAGGTTGACGAAACCGGCTTAGGAAACACCACAGTGTTGCTTGTTGGAGCTAGGGCCTGGCTGGAACTGATCATAGAAGAATAGGATATTGGTATGCTTTGGCTGGAAAATATGAGGTGAAGTGAGAAGGTGAGTTGCTAGGCGTGTTTTTTCTGACATGGATGCTCCAACAAACAGTACATGGGCATGTAGCTGTATCCGCTTGTCATGTGTCAGCTGATGCAGAGGCTCCTGACTACTACGGCTGTTGTCGATGGGCTGGGATCCAAGAAGCTGGAACAATGCAAATGATGGCTGTGAGGTTATTAGGGCCTGCCGTTATCAAGGTTTTAGGGCTGCTGCTGCTGATGTGGTCATCTGCTTCATTTTGCTTCAGCTGCATTTCAGAATCAATGGCATAAAAGTTGAGGCTGCCAGTTTGGGGTAGGTGTCCTGGATGTAGAGCAGGTAGCTAATAGTGGTGATTCCAAGGGATGAGGACTCAACAATTTCAAGAACTTGTGGATCCTCTATGTATCCATATGATGAATTAGAGCTTGAACTTGTAGCCATTTCTGAGCCAGCAATTGGTTGAGGCTGTAGAAATGAAGCTGTAACCAGTACTGACACATTATCCTGTTGCTCCAGCCCATCTACATGGACCAGTTTAGTATAGTGCTGTTGGTAGAAGATGTGCTGCTTCAGAAGAGTGTAGCAGAGGACCAACTTTTCATCAGTCACTCCAAAGCAGGGATAATTGCACCTGCTGAGCACAAGTGTAAATGGCTCCTCTGGACACTGTATACTAGTTACTGCTGAGGAGGCTGCTGTGGGAACTTGTGAACTAAAAAGGAGATGTCAAGAAATGTGTAATTGTTGCTGAGCTGAGCAGCAGTGTTGTTATGGCTGTTGGAACTGGTGAGAAGAGGTAGAAGCAGAAAGAGCCAGTTCTAGGAGTCAGCCCCCCGTTAATATATTGCCCTCCCTTGGGGGGGGGGACTAGGCGTCGCTGGGGGGGGGGGAACTAGTCGTCGATTTAATAACGGATTAGCTTAGCTCCCAATGTGTGCTTTTTTGTCCACACATACACTCAGACATTCATTGGTGCTCTACTCAATTATGCGCTTCTGCATTTGCAATTATTTGATTGTATCTAAACTTTTTTGAGCTTTTCAATGTTTCATACACGACTGATAGGTGTCTGAACGGGAAGATAGTGCATAAGAATGAGCATGTATCATGTTTTTTTCCATGGATAGCTGGAGAACAAAGGGAATGACTGCGGATGTAAGCATGCCGTGGTGGGACTAGCGGCCAATATGGCTGCCGCATAGGGAATTGCGCATTCAACAATGATGGCATATTCCGCGCTGTAAATATTGTTGCAAAGTAGTCACAGTCTGATCTGCTGCTACAATGTTTCCTTACAAATACATCAGTATAAGACTTGATGTGACATAGAGGGACCAGTGTAATGGCATTACAACAGGGGCTAAAGTGTGTGTTGAAAAAGTGTCCTCAGAACAAATGATTGCTAATATACTCCTATTTTTCAGATTGTTTTATTACATTTGCATAATAATATATAATAAGCGTGCCCAAGTAAACACTAAAACACCCTATAAATGAACAAAACATATTAAGTTGCAAAGTTGTGTACTAGCTTGTCAGGCTGAAAATTACTAAAATCATATAAGTTTTCTCCCTTTAGGACATAAAGCAAAACAAGGTGAATGAACATGAATTGATGTGGAGTTTGAACAGAGCCCTGTCGTTGACGCCTCATTTTCTTGACCACTTGAGTAACATTTATTTTTCCAGTGGCAACCAACTGACGAAAACAGATGTCAATTGCTTCAAAGGTCCCTGTCCTTCCAATTCCAGCAGAGCAGTGAACAATAATAGGACACCGAATTCGTTCTTCTTCATCTAATGTTTTGGTGTCTTTGGTGTGTTTACTAAGTCGTGTTTCGTAGTAGTAGTTCAGTTGACGAACTCTTTCCATAAAATGAATGAAACCTTCCATAAATAGTGGTACACAATGATCTGGCCAGTCAAGATAGTAAAGATGGCTGACAATTCGTTTTTCTTCTGTTCGAAGATCAGTTACAACTAGTTCAGTTAAAATGTAGGTTGACCTCTTATGAATTCCTGAATTTCTCACAATAATAGGACCATAGCGAACAGCACCATCCTGCCCTATTGGCCAATATGTGAACACCTTTTCTGTACCTTCCGTTAAACGTGCCACCATAACAATTGTGCCCACTTTTTCTTGCCATACCATGCGCCAAAAGTCAACCAATGTGTTTTCCATTGGTGCTTGTGTTGATATGTATGCTTGTTTTTGTCTAAATCCATCAACATATGAAGCATGGATGTAATCCCCAGGAAGGCCATCATTTAGTTTTACTCTTGAATGCTCCAATAATTTGACACCACTATGACGATTTTTTTGCTTATTGTTATTGCTTATGCAGGAATGCCCATCATCATCATCACAGTCACTCATTTTCAGCATGACATAGTCATCACTTAGTCCAACCAAGCCTTTTTCTTCAACCCATGGCACAAATTCATTAATGCTTAAGGATGTGCCGTCATCACTCTCAGTTTCATCAATTCCTGCTTCATCAGTTCCAGGCTTTGGGTATTTTCGTTTCTGCAGCCATTCCTCTGCTGATTCTAAAATGTTGGGGTTGTTCATTAATCAAAGTATGTGATATATGTTCTGTCTAAATATGATTTCTAATGTTTAAAAAAAATTGTAAATAATCAAGTTAAATCGTTTAGGCATTGTAGTTAATAAATGGTTAATTTTATATGTGCTTGCTTTATCATTGTGGCACCATCATCAATAATCTTAACCGGCTTACTCATTTATTCTAGAAGACTTGGTCTTATGTGCGGCTTTTGTGTTAACTTAAGGGAGATGAAAGAACAAATCCTGAGCTTCAAGATGGTGTCTTTGAAATTTCTTAAAACGGTCTAGAACTGAAGAAACAAATCATTATGTGAAGATAAGTAAAAAACGGCCAAAAACGGGCTATTTTTCGACATTTCTGCACATAATGGGTCATATCTCTAGAAAGAAAACGAATTGGCATAAACGGTTTTGATTTCCAGTGATGCCATATACAAGCCCTTCATCAACTGTACTCAGCTCAAAACACGTTTCCAAGACCCGATTTCGATTTCTCCACAATTGACTGCAAAGAAAGGAACATGAATGCGAGATATGACGTCGATGAGAGAATGATCTCCCAACCCTTCTCTCAGACGATTCAGCTCAGCTGGATCCTCCGGCAGGACCTTGGGGACGGACTTGAAGACGGGGCCTTCGGAACGGGGTGCAATGATTGAAAGGCCAGCAAATGGAAAACAGAAGAGCCAATGGAAAAGAGAAGAATAACAGTCCATGTACGAGAGAGATTGTACGAGTTCTTGTTGTCTGCCAACATGGACATGGCCGCCGCTTCTTCCTGGCTCACCTATCAGCTTATAAAATTTATATCCCAACGAGTCTTTCAAAGAAAAGGAAGACCTGAGTTCCCGACGGAGTAGGGCCAGTTTTGTCTGTCATGATGCTTTGAGGATTGTCGGTAGACCAGAGACGCTTCTCGCAACTGGGCTCAGATACAGATACACTGACTGGACTGGGAGCTCCGCGCTTCAAGGCTTTGGTAGTGGAAAGGGGGATGGCAGACTCTGATGACATAAGAGACGGAAGGCAGACAATGAAATAGAGACGGTCTGTAAGAGACATTGGGCAATTGCGCAGTTGGCGAAAGAGAGAAATGGTCCTCACTACGATAGTCTGGTGCCGTACGAGCGCGCTTTTAATTCTCAATAGCGGAGCATAAGCATAAAATTTCCATTCGCTGGGCCTAAGTGGATGAAATTAAAATATTGCATATTGAGTACAAAATTCATGACGGGAATAGGGTTTTATATAATCCTGCTACATTTCGCACTAGCCTTGATACATACTACACTTCTTCATCACAATAGACCGCCACAGACTGGCACATATATATGTACTTCCCCTAAACGTATATATCGTGCCGACAAATCAATAACGCACATGAACATTTGCTGAAACGATCACTATTCTCTAATGCACGTTAGCAGGGCATTTTTGAAAATTAGACATCACTAGCCATGGAACTAGAGGCTTTATTAAGATAGGAGTCTCAGCTATCAGCCGAGGTGTGGTTCTGAACCACCAAACCTACCACCATGATAAAAAACCATACAGAAAAACCATTCCCCGTATCTCGAGTGGAGTCAATGACTACCACTAGGGCCACGGGAACCCTTAACTCGGCTCACTTGCTGGCCCGGGGCCGAGAAGATGACTAAGGGCCGGTAGATCTAAAGAATAGATGGTATGGTCGTTTGAGATCAAGTAGTAGAACAAAACGACCTGTGGAAGAGCAGGGAGAAAATTCTAGACATAGCAGTTCACAGGACCCCATAAGAGCACCAGTGTTACCCATGGTGAAAGATAGCACACTGAAACTGGAAGAAAGACGGAGAATGGCGAATAAATGTGCACGATGCGGGACTTGCCCAACCTGGAACACTGATTCATCACCCCGACTCATACGACCAAAAAGTTCGTTTGCAACAAAACTGAGTACTTTGGATGCAACTCGCAGAGAGTCATATATGCACTTGATTGCCCCGTTCCTGGTTGCGACATGAAATATGTAGGCCTTACCACACAAAAGGTGAAAGAGAGAGCAGCTGAACATAGACGGCACATAAGAAACGGTGAATTGGACACAATTGTGTACAGGCCCTTCAATATGGCCCACGGGGCTCCGGTTCAACCTACACTGAATATACTGGAGAACGTTACTAATGAAGACTATGCGAACTACAAGAGAGTACTGGACGAAAGAGAAATAGATTGGACACTTGCCCTGAATACAGTGTGGCCTTGGGGCTTGAACACCAATATCCTGGGTTACGGAACACTGAACCAGACCACTGGCCCCGTAGACAGAAAGAACTGCCCATGGCTAACAGTGAACACGGAATGAGTCCTGCCCAGAGGCGACTGCAAGATCAGAGGGAGAAGAAAGGGAGAAGAGAACATCCTCAACTGCCATGCGGACTTCGAGAACACTGAAGCGACAATCATTGATCTGCCTTCCGACGAAGAGAAATCTACCAGTTACTACACTGCCTAAAGAACAAAGAACTCACACAACTCATAAGCCACCTGAGACAAAACCAGCGACCTCAGCTTCCAAGTGTATCAACTGGTGACCAGGTTTGCCGCGATGAGATTCAACCTGCACTTGGTAGCAAAGAGTTGCAATAATCCAAGTATTAAGATTTCACAGACATACTGCACCGAATGGTCGACAGCTCTAGGAGCAAGCAAGATTATCTCCAGATGTGGAACCAGGCTACCAATGCTGAAGGAAATCATAGCGGATTCAAGGTTTTCTAACAGTCTACCTGAACAGCTAGGGGCTACTCCCCTGAACTACTCGAAATTCCTGAAGAATTTGAAAGAAGTCGAGATCAGCAAAATACTCGAGGGAAGATGCAAATGTGCAACATTACCCAACGAACTGATAAACGACAATGGACATATTCTAACAGAAGATCTGAGCTGGCTGAAACCTACACTCCGACAGCTTTTTGCGAAAGGCTTGAAATTTAGACCTCACGATGACAGCGGCTTCGAAGAAGCCAGAATATCGGGCGCAAATGCGATCTTTGCATGGATTGGTTATCTGACAGGTTGGAACAAAATCAGCAAAGACGTCGCACAACGGTCATATGGAATGCTTATGGAGCAGCTAGCGACAAGCTGAACTAGACTACAAGCCAGTGCAGGAATAACCTTGGAGAAACCGCGTAAAGACAAGAACTTCCAAAGAGATCTTAGGGACCTCCATTCATGGTGTGGCATCGCACCGGTTGACAAAGCTGCGAACAACATCGCCATAATCTGCAAGAAGGCATACCTGCAACGAATGAACACAGAAATGGGTGTAGAACGGAACCCACTACGAGGAACAATTTTCACCAGCAACGAAACCTATCAACCGCTGGAAGCCGAAACTAAGGATGACCTAATCGACAGACATGACACTCTACTGCAACAGTACGGGCTTGGATCTATAGAACAGGAGAACAGAGCAATTCCGGCAATCTGGATGTCCCCAAATTTCACAAGTTCCACGGGAAGGGAAAAGCGAATGCCAACATGGTTACTGAAGATTGTAGCACATTGTTCACCGCACTAGAACACGACCTAATACTTAAATGTTTGTTTGGTATACTAGAGGTAGTACCGGGGGGGGGGTACAAAGTCTTCGGACACCCTAAGATCAATTTTTGAAAATTTATTTCTCTATCCACAAAAATGCTAGAGAAAATGTTCCCCAAACCTTGCTTAGCATGTGCGTAAATTGGCTTCTCATTTTGTTGCAGAGAACTGGAGAAACGACAATTTTTGTGAGGTCGTTCAAAAATAATACTGACCTGTTGTAGTGGTTATTAATCAAAGGGACGGGGGAAATGTATGGCGTACATTGGAGGCAATTTCTCAACATAGAAATCACCTGGAGTTTTAAGAATTTATGTTAAAAGGTTAATGCCCTTTAAACCCTAAATGTGTTCAATTTTGAACTCCAAAACTTCGGCTGGGGCTGAGAAATGAAGCCTCGAAAGCAGGCAAAAAAAATGAAGGGGCAGTTTTATTTTTGAACGACCTCACAAAAATTGTAATTTCAACAGTTCTCTGCAACAAAATGAGAAGCCAATTTATGTACATACTAAGCAAGGCTGGAAGAACATTGTTTGAAAAAACCAGCTCTCTAGCGTTTTTGTGGTTGGAGAAATACATTTTCAAAAATTGAACTTAGGGTGTCCGCAGACTTTGTACCCCCCCCGGTATTTAGAAGGAACAAGTATATCTCTAGAACACAGAGGGCCTACATACATAACTTGGAGGAGCGAAGAGGGAACAGCTATCAGATGGACATCAGGAACATGACTACTTCATTGATTCAGGAAGCCTACATGGAATATGGGGACAGAGTTTTCAAACAGACCAAGGGAGTGAGCATGGGGACGAGCTGCAGCCCACTTGTTGCCGATCGGGAGAAAACTCCGGGGAACAAGAAGATACATCGATGACATTCTATGCTTCGATGGGAAACTCCTCAGAGAGGCCGCCAAAGAAATATATCCGCCGTCACTCCCTCTGAACTTTGACGAGGTAAATGATGGAAGCATCCACTTTTTGGATCTGGAGATAGACGCAGCCGGAGCAGGAAGAAGGGTATTCGACAAAAGACGGAGCTTTACGTTCAAGGTTATTTCACTTCCTGACAAGACCAGTAATCAGCCTATCCAACTTGGCTTAAATACCTTTTTCAGTCAAACCCTTCGATTCTGTAGAATCTGCAGCGAATGGCCAGACCTGGAGCTGAACTTCGAAATACTGGCGGGAACAATGAAATCACAAGGATACAACACAAAAGAGATCCGATCGGTTGTCAGGCAGTTGAACAAACGATATCCTCAACTCTTCCAAAGCATAGATGGTGCAGGCTTGCAGGCGATAGTTGCAATTCTTCTCAACCAAGCAGGGACATCCAGAATCTAGACGACATTGGGCTTACGAAAACGAATAATCTTAACCCAATATTTTGCAGATTACGAGTGAGCCCGAGAAGGAGATAACGAGAGCACAGACGAATCGCCAGGGGGACGAGAGAGAATGGACGGATCAGTGCGCGGGCCGGCAACTACTAAAATCTACTGGTTTAGAAGGTCGGTTATAATTTCGTCACCTTCACCACGCACTCAACCTTGGGGCTGTGGGAGTTGCTAATTCGGGCATTGAGGTGGAAATCACCGAAGAAGAAGACTACAAGTCAGTGACGCCTAGAAGATAAGACTGATTTATACTTTTATGGTAATTTTCGATTTATATGAAATATCTCTGATATCAACAATAAACGAAAGTTACCTAACCAAAACAAATTCAAATTACCAGATGATCCTGCCGCGTGGACTACGCGAGGGATCAAAGGTGACCACGACTACAACTGCAATCAACTTCTTCACAGGACGAATCACAGCAAAGATCGACGCAAGCGTCTTTCTTCACAAGATTACCCTTTACCTTTTCCTCTCATTTCAGGTCTTGACATATTTCTTTCCCGATATACTAAAAAATTTTTTCACAATCACCCAGGCATTAGCCAAAGGGTGATAAGCACTCAGGTGCAAGCCGAAAAGTGTGTTCATAAATTAATTTTCCCACAAAGAGTAGGACAACAAGGACAAAGGGTTATCGCTACAAGACATGCCCAGGCAATCGCTGTACGGTGTTGTTTCAGGCGAGAGCTGTACGCACTTGGCTTTGGCCAATCTTCTAGCTTTAGTCCGATACAATCAGATATCCTTCATCAGGCATGCTTAGGCTATGGCCGTATAGCATGGCCCCAGGCAATTTATTGCTAAGGGTGCAGGGTGCTTGCACCTTCCTGTTGTTGTGATCAAAATTAAACGGTTTCCAACTCTATACTTAAAATGCAATGCTGAGGTTTTCTCTCTCAACATTTTTGGGTAATCCATACGATCCAGCGAATACTTGCTATTATTTCTTTACATACGATGTCCCAGGGGCGGAGCTAGGATTTTCGGTCGGGGGGGGGCAAAATGGAGGAGCAAAGCTCCGACCTGGGGAGGGGTCCTAAGGGGAGGGGTGTCCCCTCCCACTAGGCGGCAGAAACTTTGAAAAAATGACTCTTTAAATTGTAAAGAAATTGTGAACTCCTTTTTGAAAAAAATTTCAGGGCAAAATTGCTGTAATATTTTTGTTAATAACAATTTTGATATAAGAATCCTATGATAACCAAGGAAATATGTGCTTATAGGCAACCTTGCCCATAAACCTAATTTTAACTTATTTTGGAAATGTGATGAAAATACTTTCAAATGTAATGAAAAAAATTGTCAACACTGCATGGAGCGCAAATTTTTTTGGCTGTTTTGCCTAATGTGAAAATTTGTTCAAACAATTTGTAATTTTTAGGCAAACAGAAACCAAGGAAAAATGTGCTGTTGGCCCATAAAACAAAATTTTGATTTATTTTGGGAAAAATTTAGTAGAAATAGACTTATTGACTAGCAAATGTAACAGAAAAAATTGTCAACAATGCGCGGAGCGGAACACACAGTGCGCAATGTGGCCAAATCAAACAATGAACGCTCTTACGCAATGAGTCTTAATACAAAGATTGATCACAGGTTGTGCGCATTGTGGGTTAATGCAAACGCAAAGTTTGCACGTATGGTATTGTTGTGTGATGGAACAGGATTTGAGTGTGGCAAAGCTAACCAAATCTTATTTCTACAAGTCATCTAGCCAAAAGTGATTTGCAGAGAATATCTTTGAATTCTTTTATATCTTGACCTCTATGGTGCAAAAATGTAGATTGAAACTGACACTCTTCAGTTTGGCCGGATTCTATGTTCCCAGTTTGAGGAACTAAAAGAATGTCACTGACTTTGTCTGGGTTACAGCTGTTCAATCATTTAAATTGCATTTTCAACGGCAAACTGTCAGTTCGGATCGGAGTCAGTTTCATGGGTGACAGATGGTGAAACTTTGCCTCCAAGTGCAACTCCAAACACACATCACCTTCAAGTGTACCAAGATCACTTGAGAACACATCGACTCCATCTCCAGTCACCGCCACCAGTCCAGTCGCCTTTTGTCACCAACTCTGGCATAGAGAAGAAACCAGTAAGCCTCATAGCTGTCCAATCATCATAGCTTTAGCTTACTTGTAATGTAAGAAGTTGATTCGCAACTTTCATTTCATATAAGTCCACTCCAAGAATGCTGCTGGAGACAGTCTATTCAACAGATATAAAGATAGTTTACTCTTATTTAAATTTTTTCGCCAGTTTCCGTTTGCATACAATTATGTGTGGTTAGCATTCTTTCCGTCCAGTGGATTTTTTTTGTTTTCCGTATTTTACCGTTTTTGCATTTACCCATGGATTTTTTCGTTTTGAGCTACCACATATTTGCATTTTTACCGTTTTTCAAACACTCTTATGTTTTTCCATTCACTTATCATAGATAATCTTATTCAAGCATCAACATTTACTTTTACATTTAATGAAGAAAAACTAATACAATCAAACTCAAATGCAAGAACTACTTTTGGCTCTGCACCAAATACTTGTTTCATCCCCAACTGGGCACTAACTGTACGCAGTAGTGATTTAAGCCGTAAAGAAGGTAAAAAAATATCTTACATTTTGAATGATTTTGTATGATTTATTGTTAAGTATATGAGACTAAGAGCAACAAGTATACATGGACTGGTACGAAAAACCTCAAATTTTTTATTAAGCTCTTTCTATGTGTTTTGAATGATTTATGGTCATTCGCAAATGAAACAAGTATATGGTGCAAAGCGCAATAGGTGACCGCAGAGCTAAACATGCCGCAAAACATGATTTTAAACCCCACAAAACGTAACATTTCAGGAAAAAAATTGTCCAAATCTGTTGAGAATTGGCCATTTCTCAGCATACCCCATTGTTCAACCTCTTTGCCCAAAAAAGTTATGTTTCAAATGGTCCCGGACCAGTTCCACCCCTCCAGATCTTCCTAAAATTTTATTACCTTTCATGAAAAAAAGTTTGTCAAAATTCGTTGAGAATTCGCCATTTCTCAGCATACCCCATGTTTAAACCTTTCTACCCAAAAAAGTAATGTTTCATATGCTCCGGGACCAGTTCCACCCCTCCAGATCTTCCTAAAATGTTATTACCTTTCAGCAAAAAAAAAGTTTGTCCAAATCCGTTAAGAATTCGCCATTTCTCAACATACCCCATTTTTCAAACTTTCTACCCAAAAAAGTAATGTTTCAAATGCTACAGGACCAGTTCCACCCCTCCACATCTTCCTAAAATATTATTACCTTTCAGGAAAAAAAAGTTTGTGAAAATCCGTTGAGAATTAAGCCTTTTACAGCATACCCCATTTTTCAACCTTTCTACCCAAAAAAGTAATGTTTCAAATGCTCAAATTCCGGGTCTACCCCTCCAGATCTTCCTAAAATAGCATTACCTTTCAGGAAAAAAAAAGTTTGTCCAAATCCGTTGAGAATTCGCCCGGGGCTAGCATTTCCAGAAACATATACGTATATATATATATTATATTATTATATATATTATATATATATATATATATATATATATATATATATATATTTTATATATATATATTTATATATATATATATAGTTATATATATATATATATATATATATATATATCTATGAGGACAAAAGTTGAGTAACCTCTATAGACCGCGGAGCGGCCCTTCGGGCCGCTCCGCGGTCAAAAATAACACTAGGGGGATTGAAGAAATCATAAATAATTCAAAGTAGCCACAATTGACAGCAACTCTTTAGTCCAAATTGATAGGAACAGTATGATTGTCATTGAAAATTTTTCAGATGTATTGGTCGCCCCAGTTGTAGTTCAGGGAATTGTTTGATTGCATGGATAATGCGGATCAAATGATGACAAATGTCAGATATTGATGAATATTAGTGGTGTTTAATCCCTCTACTATCATTTTACTTTTTCTGATAATTCAGAGAAACTGACGAACCAAAAATAAGGGTTTTTTGTACCAAGCCCTGTATGGCACAAAGCGCAAAAGGTGACCGCGCGAGGTTTATCAAGAACACGACAGGGTATCCCAAAAATTATGTGTCGACATCTCTGACTGGCAGATTCCTAGTTGAATTCTTGCCTGGCTGTAAGCATTCCATATCTCGTTTTGGTTAAGATTGGAATACTTGGTGAGCAAGCAGTACCGTTAAACAAGGGCGTTCACTGCACCCGCCGCTGCCTTGTTAATTGAACTACTTCCGTGTATCCGGATTTTTGTTCCATTTTGCCTGAAGTTCATTGGCTGCCTTTGATACCCAATCATTGCTGGTGCAAATGTGCTCTCGTAGTATTAATTTTCCATCCGCGTGTTCGCAGTTACCAGGGCTAGACAGGATTTTGTGTAGACCTTTCCCATCCAATTTTTTGAGGAACCCGCTGTAATTGGAGGCCTCAAGACTCAGTTGTTCCCCTGCCTTTGTGACGAACTGCAGGTCTTTTTTAGCCTGTCGTCTGTAATTTCGTCGGTTTTGATGCACTTTTGTGGCATAAGCCAGGTGCTAAATCTGTTAGCAGGTTTCGCTGAAATCGTGAATTTTGATGTGTTTGCACTGATTCCTTTCACTTTATCAACAATGGTTTTCCTTCACACATTCGTAGAGATTGAGATGTTGTTTAAATTCATTTTCTGGAACCTGTGATGTTCAGTGTTTTCACAACATTGTCTCTGTTGCATTGTTTATCCATTACTCTGCTCATTAATGGTGCAGATGAGGTCATTTACGAATTAATGGATACTAGTCTTGTTTCTTATCATATCATTCAAGGGAAGAAGTACACTGTTTAGTTGCAGCTACCCTTAATGTACGGAGCATAAATATATTTTGCCTATTTTTCCTATTTTGCCTTTTATGAAATTTTCTCTAAAGATTTTGAGGGGGACAAGTTGTTGATACATGAAAACTTCAGCTGGTCAAAGTAAGATCACACAGTATAGTTGAATTTATTGTTTGTAGTAGATTTTAGTATAAGCAATTTTAGGTATGTTTAAGGTCTTTGTTTGTATATGCTTTCAACATTGTAAAAAATATATTCAAATCAATAAAATTATTAAAAAAGGATTACCTGTACAAATGGTCACTTTTCAAATTAAGTCAAAATTATTAAAAGGCATTTTACGGGGTATGCTGAGAAAAGGGCAAATATTTTTTGTCACATACCCCCCGCTTATTTGGAATGTGAGTAAACCACAATCACTCGTTTACAGAATTTGACAATAGATGTGTTCATTCTTATTAATCTAGAATGAAAATAATATTAAATAAAACTTGTTATAACCTAACTTTTAAGAAATTTTGCTTTAAAAGTCAGAAATCAATATATACTACAGTCAAACAAAAGGTCCCTAAATCAAAGTTATCATGTTGGTTTTAACTCTAGCAGTTATGGGTGCTGGTGCTGCAATCTATCTGTGGAAAAGGCAAGATGTTAAATGCACTAAAGATAATGACAAATGTGAAGAAGATCAGCATGTAGTTTTAAACGCAAAGCCTCAAGAACATAACCCAATACCTGTTAAACATGAACTTAACGAAACCAATAAAGATGATAAAATGACTCAAGTTGAGCCTTTAGCAGCACTCCAACAAACAAATGTTTGCAAAGCTGAAGAACAAAATGACAAGAAAACGCAAATTGAAGCATTACAGCCAGATAAACCTAACAAGGATAAACCCAAAGAACAAGAGACAGAGCACAATATACCAGACATGCATGACGATAAGAAAACACAAATTATTACCGTCCAAGCTGAAAAACCAAGTGAGGAAGCCACAGAAAATGAAAAAATATCAGAAGTGCATGACAAGAAGAACACAAATATTTAAACAGTACAAACTGAAAAGCCTGACGAAGATACCAAAGAGCAAGCAAAGCATTTACAGCCATTGAATGAGACAATGCCAGTTGCTGATCATAAACAAAAGCGAAAAGGAGATAAACATCGCAGCAAGAAACACCGCCATTCAGGTTCACACCGCCACAGTCATAAAAACAAGCAGTCTAAAGTCAAAAAGGACACAAGCAAAGTTAACAAATCTGACAATGGCACTGCGAATAAACCACCTGCCAAAGAGGAACCAGAAAAACAAGTGCATAAGGAGAAACGGCCACGAAAACATCATCGCAAATCTTCTCATCATAGAATATCATCATCTGCTCATAGCAAATCTAAAATAAAGAAAAATCAAAAATGAACAATTAATTAGATGTTCCCATTTTTATCATATCTTAATATTATCCCCACTTTAGAATTATGTTGTTTTTGCATATTTTCAATATTTGATAAAATTCAATTGATTTATTCTGTTAATAACATGATAGACGAGGTAATGGTTTTTGGAGATGAGACTACTTCATAAACGCATACACAGGTTTTGAGGGAAACGTCGCAGTTTAGTATATGGTATGTTTTCGCTGCGATTTCACCCCCTACGCCACCACCAGCATCATCCATTCATATCGCCCGCCCTCCCTCCTTCGCACCTCCTGCAATCATTGACACACTTTCTGCTTGAGAAAAGAGGAGAAGAAAAACTAACCGTCCATGCACAACAGAGCTGGGGAGGAGTAGAGACCTCTCCTACCAACAGCTTGTGGAGCCTGTCAACCAGGGAGTTCACCTTCGTTGGCGGCCAGAGCGTCATCAAGGACAACTTCAGCTTCCTTCTCTGGACCCCCAGCCGCACATGTCTCCCACTCTTTCATCACCCTCTCACCTTCTTCCTCTAGCTCGCCTCTGTCAAGTTCAAGCTTTGTCTCCTCTTCATCAACCTCTTCTATTCACTCATCCTCCCAACAGCCCTCTCTAGGGCTAGAGTCAGAATCAGAACAAGGTCGAGAAGATGAGCAACGAGGAACAGCCTGGCACCTCTGTTGCGGGCTTTCCCTACCTCTCCCGCTTCGCCCTTGTCTCTCAGCGCTACCCCATCGAGTGCGGCCACGCCTGCAACGCCGAGCATCATCTTCCAAACCAGATCAAGTGCTTCCGGTGCCAGGACATCTACTGCCTCGCTGGCCTCTCCAATGCCTTCTCACCCTCCAGCGCTGCCTCCAAGACCGCCTTCCAAGCTCTGGAGGCCCGCCACAACGTATCCAAGACTGTCGCCCCCGAGGAGTGGACGGAGAGCACCCGGCCCTTCCCCTTCCTCTGCCCGCCTTGTGAGTTGGGCATGGGACGCTCCCCTCGCCCTCTCCTCCTACAGCTCAAGGATCAAGGCCTTCTCAAGCACACCTCCTACCACAAGTACTCCTACATTGGCCCTACTCGCTTTGAGGAGCACACCGGTCTGCCCTTCCATCGATCCAGCCTGGAGCCTCACGAGGAGCGCTTCTGGGCGGAGCTGATGGGAGAACGAGAGCCCGTCTCCGATCCCTCTTCCTCTCCCAACCTTCCTCATCGCATCGGCGGCATCCCCAAGTCCGAGTTCCTTTAGCAGTTGGCTGCGGGGCATCTGGACAATGCCGAGCCGGTGGATGAGGAGGAGAACCAGGAGGAGGAGGACGGTCAACAGGAGGACAATCATGAGCAAGGTGACGACCTGGAGCTGGAGGAGGACAAACCCGCCGTCCGCATTGCTCAGCTCCAACGAGAAGCCGACGCCGCCAAGGAAACCCTCCAGGCTCAAGCCACAGCCTCCCAGCAGCGCCTCACAGAGCTCCAGGCCTCCCTGGACTCTGTCGCAACCAAGCGTCTCAGCGCCCAGAAGGCCCTGCAGGAGGCCCAGCGAGTACAGCAGGAGCAAACGGCGCTCCTTCTCCAAGAGCAAGCTCTCCGTCAGCAGGCCGAGTCCACCTCCCAGTCGATGCAGAACGAGGTGGAGCGGCTGCAGCACACCGTGGAGGGCCTGAAGAAGGAGATGCAGCAGCACCTCCAAGCCATCCAGGACGAAGGAGCTCTGGTTCAGCGCCAGTTCCAGCCTCCGTCGGGACCTTCAGCTCGTCCAAGAGTCCAACGATGCTCTCTCCTCCACTCTCGTCCAGACGAGCACCGAGGCCAATCAAGCTCAGACCAGGAATATGGCCCTGCAAAAGGAGGTGGAGTGGATGAAGGAGCGCATCAAGCACACGGAGGCTGAGTGGGCTGCCATCATCCACTCCCCTCAGTCCCTGCGTCCGCGCTGGGCCTCTGCCTCCTTGCCTCCCGACACTCAGCCTAACCTGCCCATCCGCATTGGAGCTCCCGCCTCTGCCGGGCCCTCCACTGGTCTCACCCCTGCTTCCTCCTCTACTACTGCCACTACTGCTTCACCCTCTCTCTTCTCCTTGTCCCTGACTGGGTTGGCGGTGAGTACAAGCGAGGGACCTACAACTACAACTGCTCCAGCTCTGGTGGTGACAAGTTCAGGCATGCTGTTGATGGCGTTTGCGACGTCTGCGGCCACGGCCTTCACCTCCGCCTCCATCACCCCGCCCACCTCTGTTGGGCAGCCCACCTTTGTCGGGAACCCTGCCTCTGCCGGGGCCGTCCACCATTCTGGCGCCTACCTGGACATGGCCCTCGGCCACGCGGGATCTCGACATCAGCGCCCCAAGCTTTGCTTCTTTGACGGAGGCAGACTCGCGGACTTTGTGCGTTGGTGGGAGTGGTGGCAGTACTACTTCGACCAGGAGCCCATGCCAGCCCCCGACAAGTTGGAGCTCCTCCTTTCCTGCCTCAAGGGCCAAGCCCACACCAAGGTCATCTGGTGCCAACACTACAAGGCCACAGACTACGAGGATTCGAAGAAGGTGCTCCTAGAGGCCTACAGAGATCCGGCGGGGACAAAGCGTGAGTTGATCCAGGCCCTCCACGACGTCGTGCCCATCCACACTTTCAGCGGCTGGGAACAGATCTCTGGCCTCGCGGACTTCCTCTTCACCACGGCCAACCAGCTGCGTTCGCTCGGCATCGGGGCCCTGGACTCTCACCTTCCGCTCATCACTGCCAAGCTCCCATCGGACTACTGGTGGGAGATCGTACTGCAGCGTCGTTGGACGGGCATCCTCACCGATCCCTCCTTCGACGAGCTTGTCATCCTCCTCCAGACAGAAGCCCACTTCCACCGAGAGCTGGACACCAATGCTCCGTCTCCTTCCATCTCTTCTGGTGCAGCTCTGCTTGGAGCGGGCCAGTCTCGCCCGGCCAAGTCTGGACCGCGCTCATCGCCTCAGCCAACTACACAGAAGCGCAAGAAGGGCTCCAGCAACCAGAAGAGCTCCGGCAACCAGTCTTGCAAGTCCTCACAGGCCCCGAGCAGAGACAAGCCCAAGCTGCGTCAAGCGGATGGGAGCACCGTCTTCTGCGCCTTCTGCGATGACAACCACTATCCCTGCAACTGCACCAAGTACTCAACCCCCCAAGCTCGCCTCTGCCGGGCCAAGGCTCTGCTCACGTCACCCTCTCCACCGCCTGCGAGGGACAGACCAAGTCCATGCGGACCCGCTACGTGGATCTGGAGCTCTTGCGACAGGATGGACGAGTGCTGCCAGTGGCTGCTCTGCTGGCGGACGAGGGGGCTGCGCCGGTGGTGGTGGGCGGCTTCAAGCTCCACCCCGACCTCCTCCAGAAGCTTTCTCCAGGCCACTACCTCAACCTTCCTTCCTCCACCCAATGCTCCATTCGCCTGGACATCCTACTCGGAGTCAACTACAGCGAGAACGTGACCAGCCCCAAGGCCACTGCCGTCAAGGTCGCCACCAGCCTCTCCTGCTACCTCACTCCCAATCTGCTCAAGGGACGGGTGGATCGGCGCCTCCTCTCCGAGGCCTCCTCCCCTCCTACCCAAGCCTTCCTCTTCTCCTACAGACGTGTGGAGGAAGAGCTGAAGCGACAGACCAATCTGGACTATCTGGGCATCGCGGCGGAGTACGAGGAGCCTCAGAAGATGGACGAGGAGTTCAACATCACACGCATGGAGGACGGACATTTCCTCGTCGGCCTCCCCATCAAGGACTCCATCAATCGTCTCACCTCCAACTTCCGCTGCACTCTCTCTTGCGGCATTTGCCTAGAGTCCAAGTACAGCCCCAAGGAGATGGCCCTGCACTACGGCGAGTTTGACAAGTTTGCCACGGAAGGCATCATCTAGCCCATCGTCACTTCCTCCACCCCCCTCTCCTACACTACATCCCTCATCGGCCAGTGTTCAAGTATGGTGCAGAGTTCACGAAGTGCAGGTTAGTCCTGGACTGCTCCGCCAAGACGTCAGAAGGCCTGAGCCTCAACGACTGCCTGCATACGGGGGACAACCGCATCTCCAACCTCTTCAGCCTGCAGTGCATGTTTTGGGTGGGCAAGCACGTCTTCATCACCGATGTCTCTGCCGCCTTCTATGGCATCGCTGTTTGCCCCAAGCACCAGGACCTCCTGCGCATCCTCCTGCCCCGAGACCGCCGCAAGTCCCTCTCCAGACACAACCTTGACATCTACAAGTACGTCCGGCTGGTGATGGGGGCCAGTCCAAGCCCCAATTTTCTCCTGGCCTGCCTCAAGTGCCTCGGCGACGATGCTGCCGAGTCTGGAGCTGGCCATGGACTTTGCCCCAAGGAGCTGTGTGGGCTCGCCGACAGCTTCTACATCAACAATGGCGTCTTCCCCTTCACCAACTCCCAGGAGGCCAAGCGCATCATCGCTGGGCTCATCGATCTCTTCGCCTCTGCCAAGCTCTACCTGCGCCAGTTCTCTTCAGGCGTGCCCGAGGTACTGGAAGGAGTGCCTGAGTCGGACCTGCAGACGAAGCAGGTCATCCGCAACCTGGGAGTGGAGTGGGATGTCAGCGGCGACCTCGTCAGCCCGCTCAAGCCCACCTTCAACGACCTCTCCGGCCCCTTCACCAAGAATGCCTTCCTATCCGCCATCTCTCGCTTCTACAAACCCTACGGGTTCCTAGCCCCTTTCCTATTCCAAGCTCGCCTCCTGTTCCACACAGGAGTGCCCTCTGAGCTGGGGTGGGAATAGTGGGTGGGGAAGGAGGTGGAAGACGGATGGCACTGCCTGGAGAGGCAGCTGAGCCAGCTGGACAACGTGAAGCTGCCGCGGAAGCTTGTCTCTGACCCCGACCAGCTGGCCGACCTCATCATCTTCAGCGACGGTGGCGGCAGCGCCTACGGATTCGTGGCCTACGTGGTCCAGGCAGGACAGGCCGTCTTCCTGGTGGCCAAGTCCAAGCTCGTCCCCTCCTCCTGCAAGAGCCTACTCATCACCATTCCCCGCATCAAGATGTGGGCGGCCATCATCGCCACTCGCTTCCTACGCTTTGCCCTTCACCAGCTCAGGCCCTTCATTCAGTTCAACCGCCTCATCCACTACATCGACTCTCAGGTTGTCCTCTACTGGCTACAACGACCAGTGGGACTCTGTCAATACGAGGCAAGGCAAGTGCTGGAGGTGGAGGAGCTGACCCAGAGCTTCCAGGGCTACGAGCGACGCTTCGTTCCCACCGTGGACAACGCCGCTGACATCCTCACCAAGCCCAAGGCCCTCTCTTCCCTACTCCAGTCCAACTACTACACTGGACCCAACTTCCTTCGCCTGCCCTTCGCTCAGTGGCCGGCATGGACCCCGCTTTCCTTCACTCCGGAGGAGGAGGAGAGTTGACTGGGAGAGAAGAAGCAGAAGAAGCCAGCAGCTGAGGCACTGGGAGCGACAGGGACGGGCCGTGAGCAGGACTGGAATGCCCTCGATCAGATCCTGGACTCCTCCAACAACCTTGACAAGGTCCTCTGCATCTACGCTCTCCTGCTTTGCCTCCAATGGCATCAGAAGCAAGCTCGAGGAGAAGGAGTGTCCCATGCAGAGAAAACGGAGGCTCAGCACACGCTCACCCACGAGATGCAGCTCCGCTACTACCCCACCCTCTACTCTGACCTTCAGCAGAAGGGCTTCTCCAAGGAGAAGATCTGCAAGCAGCTCTCCATCTTCCTCTCCGAGGACAGCATACTTCGCGTGGGGACGCGGATGGTGGAGGAGTCTCCGGCTCTTCTGCCCGGCTCATGCCGCCTAGCTCTCCTCCTCGCACTCCATCACCATCTGCTCCATGCAGGCCCTGCCCAAGTACTGGCCCAAGTTCGCCTTTGACACTGGCCTACTCAAGGACTACCCGGAGTGAAGCGAGCACTACAAGGCTGCGGCATCTGCATCCGAGCTGCCCGATGGCCTCTTCCTTGGCCCCCGCCCGGACTCTTTCCTCGACAGCGCCTTCAGCCTCATCTCCCTCCTTTCCACCACCTCCTTCTCGATCAGCTGGGCCCCCTCTACGTCTACAACTACTCTTGCTGACAGTACCAGAAGAGATGGGTGGCGGTGTTCAGCTGCTGCGTCTCTCGAGGCCTTCATCTGGAGGTGTTGGAGAACTATAGCACGGCAGCCATCGTCAGCGCCTTCCAGCGGATGTGGGCCAGACACGGGCTTACCGCCGGCACCATGTACCTGGACTGCACTACGGCATTTAAGGGCTTCGCCAACCTTGCCTCTGCCTTCCCCTCCTACATCTCCCTCCAGCTCTCCTTTGGCTTTGTTCGAGCGCCATGGCGACAGGGAGGTGTTGAGAAGATGGTAGATCTGGTGAAGAGGCCCCTGCGAGCCTTGCTGGGTTCCCAGAAGGTCAGCGACTTCAAGCTTGGCACTGTCCTCTGCCTCATCGAGGCCGTGCTCAACCAGCGTCCCCTCACCAGTTACAAGGCCCATCTCCACCAGCAGCATCTCCACCAGCTTCGCCAAGGTCAGCCAGTGGAGCTGGAGCTGGGCACTGTTTGTCTCCTGGTGGAGAAGAGCAAGCGGGCCAACTGGAAGCTCGTCAAGGTGGACAAGCTCATCCCCGGCCCCGACGGCATCCTACGCTACATTGAGGTCTACAATGCCTCTGGCTACAGCAGCACCCGCTCCATCAGCCATCTCGTCCCCTTGGAACTCGATCTGCTCTCCAGCATCTGCCCCGAGGACCAGCCTGACTACCCGAGCAACTCCGCGGAGGTGGAGGAGGACGGCAACGCGGGCGGTGATTGGGACGACGGGGATGGAGCGGTGGAGCGGTCTGAGGACGTGGACAAGCCGGCCCCTGCCCCTCCTACTCTCCCATTCCTTCCTCTCACAGCGCGAGGCCTGCATGCCTATCGTCGCTCTCTTCTTTCTCAGTAGCATATTTTGTTGAGCTTCTTCTCATCTCCCACTCTCCCAGCTCACCTATGCTCCCTTCTCTTTGAGACACT
>JASANA010006877.1:0-12909 GCA_030248095.1 Ptycholaimellus sp. GST1_10
GTATCTACTGGCTCAGTTCATGCTACAGTAAGTTTTCAGTATTTGTCAAATCTTCCTGCGGCCCATCTGGAAAATGAAACTCGGCTTTCTGGATAAGTTAGATGGAAGGGTGGCGAAAATTTTTTCTCCACTGTAGCCTGGCCATATTCAGTCCTCTGGACATCTGGACGCAAACTGCGCTCAGCGAAATCCCAAGCTTCTCTTCCTATCCACGCTCGCTGAGGCCAGTGCTGCTGCCATCCTCAATCGCCTTCTCAACTCCCAAGTCCGCCTAATAGCTTTGAAAGAAAGATGATGCAAAAAGAATTGGTTGGCAGTAGGTTGGCTGGTGATGCCAGCGGAATGGCTGCTTGGCCCATCGGCAATCATTCTTCGCTGTCTTCGCCAGCCTCTTTTGCACTTCCAGACCGGACGTCGCCTCTTAGTCTTCCTCCGAAACCTGGCCACCTCCTCTGCCCTCCTACTCATCGTCGGCCTTCTGCTGGAAGGCTAGCGCTACTGCTCAACTCTTTCCCTTAACTCCTCTTGCCATCCAGGCTATCTGGTGGCTGCGGAGCTAAGAGCGGAGATAAGATTGAAGTTGGTGTTGGAACTGTGTTTGCTGGCAGGGCGTCTCTGTATTGTACTTCTGGCCTACAACTGCCTCTCCAACCGCTGCTCTGCGTTCACCTTTTTCGTCCAGGTGTTCGAATTTTTCAATTCTCTCGTCTAAGTGATATTATTAGAAGCATTGAGATGGTCAGGAAAGACTGCGTGGCTGGTGCAACTGGTGTATCCCCTGGCGGCAGGCATTGCTCATTCCGCATGAAGCAGCACTGGGTCTTGAGACATCGCCCAGCCTCATATTCCCAAACTGGGCATCTTTCCTAAGAGCAATACGTTTAGCCCTTACTTCATTCATTCATATTGCTGAGCAAGCCCCTACTCCTGGTAGGCATGCGCCCGGCTAACTAGCTTAAGGACTAATTATGGGCTTAATTACTATAAGTAAGGACATATTGCGTTGAGGGGGGGGGGTTAAACCTTTGAGGGGTGGGGGGTTTATCTCTTGGGGGGGGGGGGGGGGGGGGCGAAACCCCTTGAGGGGGGGGGGGGGTTAAACCTTTGAGAGGGGGGGGGGGGTTCAGGGCATCAGCATATATATATATATATATATATATATATATATGCATAGGTATCTGGAAATGCTGTCCCCGGGCGAATTCTCAACGGATCTTGACAACCTTTTTTCTCTGAAAAGTAATACTATTTTAGGGAGATCTGGATGGGTGGAACAAGTCCCGGAGCATTTGAAACATTACTTTTTTGGGTAGAAAGGTTGACAATTTGGGTATGCTGTAAAATGCTCAATTCTCAACGGATTTTGACAAACTTTTTTTTCCTGAAAGGTAATAAACTTTTAGGAAGATCTGGATGGGTGGAACAAGTCCCGGAGCATTTGAAACATTACTTTATTGGGTAGAAAGGTTGAAAATTTGGGTATGATGTAAAAGGCTCAATTATCAACGGATTTTGACAAACATTTTTTTCTGAAAGGTAATAAAATTTTAGGAAGATCTGGATGGGTGGAACAAGTCCCGGAGCATTTGAAACATTACTTTTTTGGGTAGAAAGGTTAAAAAAAGATATGGTGAGAAATGACGAATTCTCAGCGGATCTTGACAAATTTCTGAAAGGCATTTTAGAAATGTGAAAGGGAGGATGCGCTCCGCGGTCACCTATTGCGCTATGCGCCATATACCTATAAACAAGTTTTTTAGTTATCACTTTTCTAAAGAGTGAAGCAAAATATTTCCAACACTTTTCAGCATCAAGGATGACTTTCGTTCTCTCTCAGACATGGAAAACGGCGACATTGCATGGCCGAGCAGGCAAATGTCAATTGCTTTGAGCGTTCGGCCAGGCTGTGACAAGGAGGAGGGAGTGAGTCCACAAAGGCTCTGCCGGGGAGGCAAGGGATCAGATGTGCCTCTATGCCAGCGCCAGGTCCTTTATGACTGGCAACTTCTGTCAGCCGAGTTTGCTGTGTGTTCAATGTGGTATGAAATGGGGTATGCCCCCGTGTCCGGTTCATTCGTATAATCCTTTGGCCCTCTTGTGGATGACTGGTTGGGTTATGATTCTCCTCCACCAGCATGGTCGTATCACCCTGGGGTAACTGTCCGTAGATGCACTGCTAAGCCTCCATGAACTGCTGGTGTAGGTGCTTTAAATATCTAGATTGCGGCTGCTGGCACCATCCTGCACAATTTGCAAATCAGTGGCTGGTAAATGGTACAATGGACAGAACAAGCAGCATCACATAGAGAATTTAACACTATTTTATACACCCTGAATTTTTATACACACTGACGTTTTAGAATATACATACATCCGCCCATACAACGGCTGCTCTGCAATCACAATCACCACATTACACCACAGGGCCACAATGACGATTTACAACACCAGTCGATTTCCCCCTAGCGTTGGCTCCATTTCACCGATCATCCATTCCAAGGGACCTACCGGATGCGGCGCGCCAATTTTGACGAAGTTTGAACCTCAATATCTTGGGCCCGGAATAAGATTAATGCTTGAAAATTTAACACAATATACCTCTAAGCTACCTTAACAAGCCTTTCAATTTTTATTTGTTTTGGTTTATTTCTTCATGAGTTATAGGCCTTTGAGTGAGAGCATCCAAAATTGTGAGCTGCCACCCTGTGAAAACCAAAGTAGAGCTTACAAACTGATTCTATTTCTAAAGCCTAAAGAATCAATGATTGCTACGAGAATATACAAACATACGTCAAAGTGTCTAAGTCAAAAATTTGAAAGCATTGGAAATTTTTATGGCTGGTAATTTTGCTAATAGTATTGCATGTTTTGAATATAATATCTACAATCTTACTGATTGACAAAACAGCAGTTTTCGAGATTTTACACAATTACATTAAATTATATTGTGGATTGCAAAAACAATCGAGATGCTTACAAATTTCCATGATTATTATTCATCCATTTAACCAAGTTGTGTAAAAGTTTGAGCTAAATATGTTTGATTTGACCTGAGAAATTAGCAATAAATGTTATTTAAAGGGTGACAACTCAAAACTTGGGTTGTTTCAACTGTCTATAACTCAAGATGAAAAAATTAAAACTAATAAAACTTTATAGGTTATTTAAGGAAGCTTATATGTAAATAGTGTTAAAATTTCAAGTATGTATCTTATTCCAAGCCCGAGAGAGATTCAAATTTCGTCAAAATTGGCGCGAATTCAAATTTCATCAAAATTTTGGATTGTGGATCAAATCTGAACGATCTACCACATTGGGGCTAACTGAAGAACTAACTACAATTGTGGATCCAATTTGCACGACCTACCACATTGTTGCTAACTGAAGAACTAACCACAATTGTGGATCCAATCTGAACGGCCTACCACATTGTGGCTAACTGAAGAACTAACCACAATTGTGGATCCAATTTGAACGACCTACCACATTTTGGCTAAATAAAGAACTAACTACAATTGTGGATCCAATTTGCACGACCTACCACACTGTTGCTAACTGAAGAACTAACCAAAATTGTGGATCCAATTTGCATGACCTACCACATTGTGGCTAATTGAAGAACTAACCACAATTGTGGATCCAATTTGCACGACCTACCATAGTGTGGCTAACTTAAGAACTAACCACAATTTTGGATCCAATTTGCACGACCACCACATTGTGGCTAACTGAAGAACTAACCACAATTGTGGATCCAATCTGCATGACCAACCACATTGTGGCTAACTGAAGAACTAACCACAAATGTGGATCAAATCTGCACGACCTACCACATTGTTACTAACTGAAGAACTGACCACAATTGTGGATCCAATTTGCATGACATACCACATTGTGGCTAACTGAAGAACTATCCACAATTGTGGATCCAATTTTCACGACCTACCACAGTGTGGCTAACTGAAGAACTAACCACACTTTTGGATCCAATTTGCACGACCTACCACATTGTGGCTAACTGAAGAACTAACCACAATTGTGGATCCAATTTGCACGACCTACCACATTGTGGCTAACTGAAGAACTAACCACAATTGTGGATCTAATTTGCACGACCTACCACATTGTGGGTAACTGAAGAACTACCACAATTGTGGATCGAATTTGCATGACCTACCACATTGTGGCTAACTTAAGAACAAACCACAATTGTGGATCCAATTTGCACGACATACCACTTTGTAGCTAACTGAAGAATTAACCACAATTGTGGATCCAATTTGCACGACCTACCACTTTGTGGGTAACTGAAGAACTAACCACAATTGTGGATCCAATTTGCAGGACCTACCACATTGTGGCTAACTTAAGAACTAACCACAATTGTGGATCCAATTTGCACGACCTACCACATTGTGGCTAACTGAAGAACTAACCACAATTGTGGATCCAATTTGCACGACCTACCACATTGTGGCTAACTGAAGAACTAACCACAATTGTGGATCCAATTTGCACGACCTACCACATTGTGGCTAACTGAAGAACTAACCACAATTGTGGATCCAATTTGCACGACCTACCACATTGTGGCTAACTGAAGAACTAACCACAATTGTGGATCCAATTTGCACGACCTACCACATTGTGGCTAACTGAAGAACTAACCACAATTGTGGATCCAATTTGCATGACCTACCACATTGTTGCTAACTGAAGAACTAACCACAATTGTGGATCCAATTTGCACAACCTACCACATTGTGGCTAACTGAAGAACTAACCACAATTGTGGACCCAATTTGCACGACCTACCACATTGTGGCTAACTGAAGAACTAACCACAATTGTGGATCCAATTTGCACAACCTACCACATTGTGGCTAACTGAAGAACTAACCACAATTGTGGATCCAATTTGCACAACCTACCACATTGTGGCTAACTGAAGAACTAACCACAATTGTGGATCCAATTTGCACGACCTACCACATTGTTGCTAACTGAAGAACTAACCACAATTGTGGATCCAATTTGCACGACCTACCACATTGTGGCTAACTGAAGAACTAACCACAATTGTGGATCCAATTTGCACGACCTACCACATTGTGGCTAACTGAAGAACTAACCACAATTGTGGATCCAATTTGCACGACCTACCACATTGTGGCTAACTGAAGAACTAACCACAATTGTGGATCCAATTTGCACGACCTACCACATTGTGGCTAACTTAAGAACTAACCACAATTGTGGATCCAATTTGCACAACCTACCACATTGTGGCTAACTGAAGAACTAACCACAATTGTGGATCCAATTTGCACGACCTACCACATTGTGGCTAACTGAAGAACTAACCACAATTGTGGATCCAATTTGCAGGACCTACCACATTGTGGCTAACTGAAGAACTAACCACAATTGTGGATCCAATTTGCACGACCTACCACATTGTGGCTAACTGAAGAACTAACCACAATTGTGGATCCAATTTGCACGACCTACCACATTGTGGCTAACTGAAGAACTAACCACAATTGTGGATCCAATTTGCACGACCTACCACATTGTGGCTAACTGAAGAACTAACCACAATTGTGGATCCAATTTGCACGACCTACCACATTGTGGCTAACTGAAGAACTAACCACAATTGTGGATCCAATTTGCACAACCTACCACATTGTGGCTAACTGAAGAACTAACCACAATTGTGGATCCAATTTGCACGACCTACCACATTGTGGCTAACTGAAGAACTAACCACAATTGTGGATCCAATTTGCACGACCTACCACATTGTTGCTAACTGAAGAACTAACCACAATTGTGGATCCAATTTGCACGACCTACCACATTGTGGCTAACTGAAGAACTAACCACAATTGTGGATCCAATTTGAACAACCTACCACATTGTGGCTAAATGAAGAACTAACCACAATTGTCGATCAAATCTGAACGACCTACCACACTGTTGCTAACTGAAGAACTACGCACAATTGTGGATCCAATTTGAACGACCTACCACATTGTGGCTAACTTAAGAACTAACCACAATTGTGGATCCAATTTGCACAACCTACCACATTGTGGCTAACTGAAGAACTAACCACAATTGTGGATCCAATTTGAACGACCTACCACATTGTGGCTAACTGAAGAACTAACCACAATTGTGGATCCAATTTGAACGACCTACCACATTGTGGCTAACTGAAGAACTAACCACAATTGTGGATCAAATCTGAACGACCTACCACATTGTGGCTAACTGAAGAACTAACTACAATTGTGGATCCAATTTGCACGACCTACCACATTGTGGCTAACTGAAGAACTAACCACAATTGTGGATCCAATTTGCACGACCTACCACATTGTGGCTAACTGAAGAACTAACCACAATTGTGGATCCAATTTGAACGACCTACCACATTGTGGCTAACTTAAGAACTAACCACAATTGTGGATCCAATTTGCACAACCTACCACATTGTTGCTAACTGAAGAACTAACCACAATTGTGGATCCAATTTGCACGACCTACCACATTGTGGCTAACTTAAGAACTAACCACAATTGTGGATCCAATTTGCATGACCTACCACATTGTGGCTAACTGAAGAATTAACCACAATTGTGGATCCAATTTGCACGACCTACCACATTGTGGCTAACTGAAGAACTAACCACAATTGTGGATCCAATTTGCACGACCTACCACATTGTGGCTAACTTAAGAACTAACCACAATTGTGGATCCAATTTGCACAACCTACCACATTGTGGCTAACTGAAGAACTAACCACAATTGTGGATCCAATTTGCACGACCTACCACATTGTTGCTAACTGAAGAACTAACCACAATTGTGGATCCAATCTGCACGACCTACCACATTGTTGCTAACTGAAGAACTAACCACAAATGTGGATCAAATCTGCACGACCTACCACATTGTTGCTAACTGAAGAACTGACCACAATTGTGGATCCAATTTGCATCACCTACCACATTGTGGCTAACTGAAGACCTAACCACAATTGTGGATCCAATTTGCACGACCTACCACATTGTGGCTAATTGAAGAACTAACCACAATTGTGGATCCAATTTGCACGACCTACCACATTGTGGCTAACTGAAGAACTACCCACAATTGTGGATCCAATTTGAACGACCTACCACATTGTGGCTAACTTAAGAACTAACCACAATTGTGGATCCAATTTGCACAACCTACCACATTGTGGCTAACTGAAGAAAAAACCACAATTGTGGATCCAATTTGCACGACCTACCACATTGTGGCTAACTTAAGAACTAACCACAATTGTGGATCCAATTTGCAGGACCTACCACATTGTAGCTAACTGAAGAATTAACCAAAATTGTGGATCCAATTTGCACAACCTACTACATTGTGGCTAACTGAAGAACTAACCACAATTGTGGTTCCAATTTGCACGACCTACCACATTGTGGCTAACTTAAGAACTAACCACAATTGTGGATCCAATTTGCAGGACCTACCACATTGTAGCTAACTGAAGAATTAACCAAAATTGTGGATCCAATTTGCAGGACCTACCACATTGTGGCTAACTGAAGAATTAACCACAATTGTGGATCCAATTTGCAGGACCTACCACATTGTGGCTAACTTAAGAACTAACCACAATTGTGGATCCAAGTTGCACGACCACCACATTGTGGCTAACTGAAGAACTGACCACAATTTTGGATCCAATTTGCGCGACCTACCACATTGTGGCTAACTTAAGAACTAACCATAATTTTGGATCCAATTTGCATGACCACCACATTGTGGCTAACTGAAGAACTAACCACAATTGTGGATCCAATTTGCACGACCTACCACATTGTGGCTAACTGAAGAACTAACCACAATTGTGGATCCAATTTGCACGACCTACCACATTGTTGCTAACTGAAGAACTAACCACAATTGTGGATCAAATCTGCATGACCTACCACATTGTGGCTAACTGAAGAACTAACTACAATTGTGGATCCAATTTGCACAACCTACCACATTGTGGCTAACTTAAGAACTAACCACAATTGTGGATCCAATCTGCATGACCTACCACATTGTGGCTAACTGAAGAACTAACCACAATTGTGGATCCAATTTGCACAACCTACCACATTGTGGCTAACTGAAGAACTAACCACAATTGTGGATCCAATTTGCACGACCTACCACATTGTGGCTAACTGAAGAACTAACCACAATTGTGGATCCAATTTGCACGACCTACCACATTGTGGCTAACTGAAGAACTAACCACAATTGTGGATCCAATTTGCACAACCTACCACATTGTGGCTAACTGAAGAACTAACCACAATTGTGGATCCAATTTGCACAACCTACCACATTGTGGCTAACTGAAGAACTAACCACAATTGTGGATCCAATCTGAACGACCTACCACATTGTTGCTAACTGAAGAACTAACCACAATTGTGGATCCAATTTGCACGACCTACCACATTGTGGCTAACTGAAGAACTAACCACAATTGTGGATCCAATTTGCACGACCTACCACATTGTGGCTAACTGAAGAACTAACCACAATTGTGGATCCAATTTGCACGACCTACCACATTGTGGCTAACTGAAGAACTAACCACAATTGTGGATCCAATTTGCACGACCTACCACATTGTGGCTAACTTAAGAACTAACCACAATTGTGGATCCAATTTGCACAACCTACCACATTGTGGCTAACTGAAGAACTAACCACAATTGTGGATCCAATTTGCACGACCTACCACATTGTGGCTAACTGAAGAACTAACCACAATTGTGGATCCAATTTGCACGACCTACCACATTGTGGCTAACTGAAGAACTAACCACAATTGTGGATCCAATTTGCACGACCTACCACATTGTGGCTAATTGAAGAACTAACCACAATTGTGGATCCAATTTGCACGACCTACCACATTGTGGCTAACTGAAGAACTAACCACAATTGTGGATCCAATTTGCACGACCTACCACATTGTGGCTAACTGAAGAACTAACCACAATTGTGGATCCAATTTGAACGACCTACCACATTGTGGCTAACTGAAGAACTAACCACAATTGTGGATCCAATTTGCACGACCTACCACATTGTGGCTAACTGAAGAACTAACCACAATTGTGGATCCAATTTGCACGACCTACCACATTGTGGCTAACTGAAGAACTAACCACAATTGTGGATCCAATTTGCACGACCTACCACATTGTGGCTAACTGAAGAACTAACCACAATTGTGGATCCAATTTGCACGACCTACCACATTGTGGCTAACTGAAGAACTAACCACAATTGTGGATCCAATTTGCACGACCTACCACATTGTGGCTAACTGAAGAACTATCCACAATTGTGGATCCAATTTGCACGACCTACCACATTGTGGCTAACTTAAGAACTAACCACAATTGTGGTTCCAATTTGCACGACCTACCACATTGTGGCTAACTTAAGAACTAACCACAATTGTGGATCCAATTTGCAGGACCTACCACATTGTGGCTAACTGAAGAATTAACCAAAATTGTGGATCTAATTTGCAGGACCTACCACATTGTGGCTAACTGAAGAATTAACCACAATTGTGGATCCAATTTGCAGGACCTAGTACATTGTGGCTAACTTAAGAACTAACTACAATTGTGGATCCAAGTTGCACGACAACCACATTGTGGCTAGCTGAAGAACTGACCACAATTTTGGATCCAATTTGCGCGACCTACCACATTGTGGCTAACTTAAGAACTAACCACAATTGTGGATCCAATCTGCACGACCAACCACATTGTGGCTAACTGAAGAACTAACCACAATTGTGGATCCAATTTGCACGACCTACCACATTGTTGCTAACTGAAGAACTAACCACAATTGTGGATCAAATCTGCATGACCTACCACATTGTTGCTAACTGAAGAACTAACTACAATTGTGGATCCAATTTGCACGACCTACCACATTGTGGATAATTGAAGAACTAACCACAATTGTGGATCCAATTTGCACGACCTACCACATTGTGGCTAACTGAAGAACTACCAACAATTGTGGATCCAATTTGAACGACCTACCACATTGTGGCTAACTTAAGAACTAACCACAATTGTGGATCCAATTTGCACAACCTACCACATTGTGGCTAACTGAAGAAATAACCACAATTGTGGATCCAATTTGAACAACCTACCACATTGTGGCTAAATGAAGAACTAACCACAATTGTGGATCAAATCTGAACGACCTACCACATTGTTGCTAACTGAAGAACTAAACACAATTGTGGATCAAATCTGCACGACCTACCACATTGTTGCTAACTGAAGAACTAACTACAATTGTGGATCCAATTTGCACGACCTACCACATTGTGGCTAATTGAAGAACTAACCACAATTGTGGATCCAATTTGCACGACCTACCACATTGTGGCTAACTGAAGAACTACCCACAATTGTGGATCCAATTTGAACGACCTACCACATTGTGGCTAACTTAAGAACTAACCACAATTGTGGATCCAATTTGCACAACCTACCACATTGTTGCTAACTGAAGAACTAACTACAATTGTGGATCCAATTTGCACGACCTACCACATTGTGGCTAATTGAAGAACTAACCACAATTGTGGATCCAATTTGCACGACCTACCACATTGTGGCTAACTGAAGAAAAAACCACAATTGTGGATCCAATTTGAACAACCTACCACATTGTGGCTAACTGAAGAACTACCCACAAATGTGGATCCAATTTGCACGGCCTACCACATTGTGGCTAACTGAAGAACTACCCACAATTGTGGATCCAATTTGAACGACCTACCACATTGTGGCTAACTTAAGAACTAACCACAATTGTGGATCCAATTTGCACAACCTACCACATTGTGGCTAACTGAAGAAATAACCACAATTGTGGATCCAATTTGAACAACCTACCACATTGTGGCTAAATGAAGAACTAACCACAATTGTGGATCAAATCTGAACGACCTACCACATTGTTGCTAACTGAAGAACTAAACACAATTGTGGATCAAATCTGCACGACCTACCACATTGTTGCTAACTGAAGAACTAACTACAATTGTGGATCCAATTTGCACGACCTACCACATTGTGGCTAATTGAAGAACTAACCACAATTGTGGATCCAATTTGCACGACCTACCACATTGTGGCTAACTGAAGAACTACCCACAATTGTGGATCCAATTTGAACGACCTACCACATTGTGGCTAACTTAAGAACTAAGGAGGACAGACTACAAGTAGCGCCCGTCTGCCCAAGCCTCCTGCCATCGCCCACCTGCCCTGGAACTACGACAAGGACGAGAGAACCAATGCCATCCACGCCCGCCTTCAGAACATCAAGAATTGGCCCTCCCAACATGACCCATCGAGAGCAAACTCCACTACATCATTGACGAGCTGGTGGACATGATGGGGAAGCTGAACCTGAAGGAGGAGCACAGGATGTGCATCATGGAATATCATCAGTACCAACTGCTCCAACAGCTGTTCTTCATGAGCATGACGAATGGCCTGCAAGCACTGACTAGCCGACAAGACCTGGGGCTCCATGATCTACGTCTCCCAGTGCATGGAGGTGGAGGTGGACGTCGTCTACCCCTTCCACCAGGTCCGCGGAGACAACACCTGCTACGCCTTCATGCCCATCCACCTGAACACCGGAGAAGTGCTGTTCCTGCTGGACAGAGCAGGCAATGACCTCACCCATCACTGCCACCACATCGACTGCGACTTGGTGGCACCCTTCCAGTTCGTTGGCCCACAGACCAAGGAGGAGATAAGCACCTTCTTCGTCAAGCTCACCCACGGCTCCTTCTCCACCTACCTACAAACACCCTTCCTCCCCCACCTAGCGTCAAACATCAGCTACGATTCCTCGGTACTCTTCAAAGCCAGGCTGATGCCACCCTTTGTGGCGATGATGACCTACGCCAATGGCATGCCGGTGATGGAGAGGAAGCTGGCCAGCCTCATCAACTACACCAGTCAGCTGTCCATGGACCTGGTGGGAGTTGTCCAGGAGATCGAAAACTATGGCTAGGCGACAGGTGGAGTGGTGGGAGTTCTGTCAGAGGGAGCGAAGAGCATGACGAAGCAGACACAAGTGGAGGCACACAAGTTCACCACCTCCATCATCAAACCCACCATGCCCTGTCATCATCATCAGCATCATCCTCGCCCTCATCGCCGTCGGCGCTGCCACCACCTTCTTCTGCTGGTCTTCCCAGTACACCGACTGGGGAGTGCGAGCAAGACTGAAGATGGTGGAATGGAAGGATGACTTCATGAAGACGGAAGTAGGAAAGAAGCTGACCAAGTGGATCCCAATGAAGAAAATGATGAACAATGTCAATTGGACCCAGGCCGAGACAATACCTTTCCAGCAGCTGCCCCGCACCCTCTCACAGGGCACCCTAGCCCCAGAGGTAGCTGTTGGAGGACAACTGGAGTTCCAGGATCCCAGCCCCATCGTCTCCCCCAACTCTAGCCAAGAAGCAGAGGAGGAGCGGAAGGCTGAGTGAGGAAGGGATCGGTGACGAAGCTGCCGCAACCAGTCTCCGGCCGCCTCCTCCTTCCTGTCCGCCATCCGCATCCCCGCGCGAATCTTCAGGCAGGTATCAAGTGCCTCTCTTTACGCTCGGCTTTGCGCACGCCTTCAACATTGTTGTGAAGCGAAACGTCAAACTCAAACCTTAGTAAATCCGGGTGTGAAATCGAGGCTGGCGTCGATGTGCGCGGCGACCCGCAGAGCCATGGCGCCCACGAAAATAGCCCCCCTCGTCGAATTGTCCCCCCC
>JASANA010006878.1:0-18936 GCA_030248095.1 Ptycholaimellus sp. GST1_10
CTGGGTTGTTCCTTCCAGGCACAAACCATCAACTTGGCTCTGTAATGTTTCATGGATTAGGGAACATCTTGTAATTTGGCTTGAAAGATAATTTCACACTATCAAGTTCACGCGGGAGATGTCTTTCTGCTTGAGGGTGGCCGCGGCATGCAAGACTGCGGCATGGAGGGCTGGGATGTTGTCCCTTTGGAAGACGGAGAGTAGCCCTGATGAGAGCAGGCGCAGTCCTGCCCTCTGGTTGTCATCTCCTTGGACTTTTGCCAGGTACACCAATAGTGTGCCTAATATAAGCAATAAATTAAACATTGGATGAAATATTGAGATATTCTTGGTATAAACCGTTGTATGCACTGCATAGCAGGTTGTCCAGTTCAACCAGCTTGTGCATCATGGTCCTTAAAGGATTAAGCCATTCTCCTGAGGTGCTAGCTTCTTCTTCATATTCATCCTCATTTTCCACCAAGAATAATAATAAATCGTCCACTTTTTGTTCAACTTCATCAACTGTTAGTGCAGGGGTTAAATGTGTAGGCAGTTGAGCAAAAGGTACTAACTGTTGCTGCTGGGACTCCGCTATTGACAGGATGATTGGTTGCCAGCCTATGGATGAGGCAGGAGAGTTGGTTGTAGCTGGAGCTGAGGTAGCTGATGCCGGTGCAGGGCTAGGAACTAAGGCTGCATTTACCTTCTCTGGAAACCGTCTTTGTTTTTGATTTTTTCTGTTTTTGGCAGAGAATGACAATTTTTTGGATTTTCTTAGTTTTCTCCAAGATGACTGGCTAAAAGGAAAGGCACCTTTGAAGGCGCTGTTTTCGACAGTGTCCAAATTGGCGGGGTGCTGACTCTCGTCAGTTCCGAGTGTTTCTGACAAGTTTTTTTGGCTTGTTTGAAACTTGAGGTCGGCATTCAGATGAAAGTGAACCTTGAGTGTTGTGGCTCTGGTTGGTGGTTGGTGCCTTGCTGGCAGGGGAGGGAGAGCCAGTGCGGGCTGTGGGTTGGTTGGTTGGTGTCCCAGCAACCGCCTCAAAGGGGCGGCAGTCCTGCTTGAGCAGGCAACAGCAGAAGGAATTCGAGGACGTCTTCAGGCCGGTTCTGAAGGATGTCGGGTTGAGGCTTTGGTCCCAGGGTTCTTCGTCTCTCTCTTCTCCAGGCTTGGCATCGTAGTAGGAAGTGCAGGGTGTCCTCGGGCTCGGTCTCGCAGTGGGGGCAGAGAGGTGATTGAGCTCTCCCTAGTCTGGCCTTGGTTTGTTGCAGCCATGAAGCACGGCCCAGGCGCAGCTGGTGGATGGCGACGGCGGAGGGGCGGGCCATGTGGCCAAGGAGGAGGGGTTCTCCGCCAGAGACTCGGTGGACATGCGTAGGGGCAACGGAGCGGGCGTAGTGCAGGCTTGTCTGCTCTTCTAGCCTTTGTTTCAGCGCCGTCTTCTCCTGAGCAGGCCAATCGAAGGCATCATCCGCGAGGGCAGGCTGGGGGTCTTGTCCTGGAGGTGGCCATGGGGGAGGGCGAGGAGGATGTCCGAATGCTGCTTCCAGCTCTGCGTCGGCTGTACTCCTCCATGATGGGCGGTGTCCTGCTGCTGCTTTGAGGCGTGGCCTTGAAGGTGGGGTCTTGCTGATGGCGCCGAGGGGGTGGTCGTCTGGCCAGCGCTGAAGGGAGTAGAGGGTGTGTGCGGCGTCCTTGTTGGCCAGGAGCTGGAGAGGCTCCAGGCCGGCTTCCCGGACAGTGGCTTCTGCGTTCGATCCCCTAGGCACGCCTGTGATTGCCCTTGCTGCGGCTCTCTGGCTTCTTTCCAGCAGCTCTCGATTAGACTCTGCCAAGAATGGGTACCAGGCTGGACTGGAATAGAGGCCTGCTGCTCGGATGAAGGATTTGTACAGAGGGCGTAGGGTAGCTTCTCCTGCTCCCCAAGATGTGCCTGCCAGTGCCCTTAGGATGTTGTTCCGTTTGCTCATCTTTTTAGCTGCATTTTTGGCCTGTCCAGTGAAGCGGAGTTGAGAATCATACTCCACTCCAAGGATTGAGAGTCTGGTTGACCAGCTGACTGGCTGTCCTTGTAGCTGAAGGGCGGGGGGAGGCTTGGCTTTTCCTGGGCCTTGGCTAGGGTCTAGAGTGCAGAGCATCGCCGACGTCTTCTCTGTCGCAATCTTCACCTCGAACTCTTCTGCCCAGAGCTCCAGCGCTCGCAGGGCCCTTCCTGCTTCGTCTCCGATGGTCTCCAGGCTTGACGCAGGGATGAGGAGGGTGACGTCGTCGGCGTAGGCGACGATCTCGGCAGAGGGAGCGGCTGCAGTGATCCTGCTGGGGAGGTCGGATGAGAAGATGTTCCATAGGACGCAGCTCAGAGGGGAGCCCTGGGGGAGGCCAGCCGAGAAGACCCTGGGCCTAGACGTGGCGTTTCCCCAGCAGACTCTTCCCCTTCTGTCTGCCAGCCAGGCTCGGAGCCAGCGCAGCCAGGCTGCCGGCAGGCCTTTCTCTGCCAGTTGCTGGAGCAGTCCTCCACGGAAGACTCGGTCATAGGCCGCAGAAAAGTCTACAGCGATGATGGCGGTGCGTGGGGCCGGTTTAGCACTGTTGAGTCGGTTGAAGGTGGGCTGGGAGATGCTGAGCAGGGCGTCTGTGGTGGACCTCCTCGCAGTGAATCCTGACTGCTGGACTGGAACAGCCCCGACCCTTGTTGCCCAGCTCTGCAGGCGTCTATTCACCAGGGTCTCCAGTGGCTGCGGGCTGTGGGCGTGGGCATTGCTGCCGGTGAGGGCAATCTATGGCACTGTGGAGTGTGGAGTGTGGCCCTGTGGCCGAATCTATTTACTGCGGCGATGCGCTCGCACTGCAATCCATAACTTCATGAAACATTGGCCCTACTTACCCTGGCCAGGAGGCACTCTTTCTCCTCTTGAGCTGGAGGCTCAGAGGTCAGAAGGCTTTCCAGGTCGATGATGTTGAAGGTGGCTGAGCTCGGCTCCCAAATGAGGGCATGAGATTATGGCCTAGCGCCTGCCTTTAAATACCCTTTGTTCCATGTTTTGACTCTAGGTTAAGTCATAACAATTAAAATCTCTGAGAACGTGCGAAATAGACTGTTAACAGGTAATTTGTTGGAGACACAACATAATTTCCTCTTTCATCGTTGCGCAAGTATGCGTTTTTGATTTCATCATTTAAGGATATTTGACCAATGTAATTATTTTTATTTTGGGAACTAGGAATAAATAACAAAATATTGTATTTTACGATGTCTATCTTGCCTTACTTTCTAAGCGATTGATTGAAATTCAGTTGATTCAAAAATAGTTGTGCGAAAAGCGATCGGCTAACTTTTTTCATAAATCTTGTCACACATGAGAAGCCAATCTACTTTGGACATTAGCTCCTCCGATGAGTACAGGTAGACGCTTGGTGCCACAAGCCAGGTGGGCACCGGAACTGTTGTCTTGGTGGTTGATGGGGCTTCGCCGGAGGGGGAGTTTTGTGCAGTAGTGCCGGTTGGACAGTAAATAATATCTACTGAAACTAAAGATTCCCCCGATGATTGCGCTGAGGTCTGGGGGTCTGATGGCAAGCAAGGATATTTATTCTCGTCTTCCATCAATCATGGGGCTTTGAATCAGGATGAATTATTCATCATGAAACATCGCCTTTTGTAGTTATGACTAGCATTAGAAGGTTGTTTTCTTACCTAGACAGGTGGCAAACCCGGCTGATTTCCCAGTTGACGTCGATTTTTGAGCTTGGAGTACAGGTCAACAAGATTGTTAACAAAAGTATAGAGAGCGCTTGCAAACGCCAGGTAGGGAGGTGCTTGAAATAGGACTTCACAGTTGAAGGGCATTTTTGATTGGTTTTTTAGGCATGTAAGTGCCGTTCTTTTAAGTTGACGCCTAGTTTGGAAGTGCGGTGAGGGATGAGTTTTCTAGGCATGGCATGGCCTCAAGGACACTCCTAGGCACTTCCTATTGTGCCTTTACGGCCGTTCCTGGCTTTGCTCCCAGGGCAGGCATGAGAACTTTTGCTGCCTGATTCGTCATGATTTTTGAAACAGAATGCTCTGTTGACTGTACTCCAAATCGCTTTATTTGTGGCAATTTTGATTCAAAGTTGGCAGTGAAACCTTACTTGGATATGTAACTTTTTTGCCGTTCAGCCTGGCTTTGTGTTTTAAGGGCGTCTTTTCGCAAAGCCATTCAAAGATAAAGTCAAATTATGTTTGCCAACTTGGAAATTTATGATATAATACCGAAGCCTTGCTAACATATCAGTTTTAATTTGGTCAAATGTCTTTTTCTAGTATTAACAAAACATTAGTTAATTTTCCTAAATCAAAAGATGTTTTCAATGCAACTGAAGTTGACTGACCTTGGTGATTGTGCGAAGGTTTTTGTTTTGAATCGATCGATTTATATAAAATACAAAATGCATGCACTTCATTACAACATGAGAAAAGTGCAAAAGCAAGCCCTTTATGGGCACCAAACATGGTACACAATTGATTGAAGCGAGTGAAAATGCTTTTCCTCTTACAATATTTATTTTTTAAAGTTGCAATTTTGATGATTTTGTTTATTCTTCGTTTAGATCGAAAATGATGAAATATGAATTTTAAAATAAGTTTGGTGAAAAGCATTTTAATGGAGTTCACGGTGCCCTATGATGCGCCACAGGACGCCGAACTCGTTCATGTGCTGGTCGTAGAGCTCCACGTGGGTGGCCAGCTGCCAATCCACCCAGGAGAGCGTCTGCCAGAGCTCCTGTCAAAGCTCTGCTCTTTAGGAAGGCTTTTTTATGGGTCCGCGCTGGATGAGGCAACTATTAGTGTTTCTTCACCATATTTCGATCTATGTCTTTTCTGTGAAACATCACAGCCTGCTGCGTTGAGAGTCAACTGAAAAACAGGGAACCTTGGCTGCGTAGACGTGGTCCCCCTCCCTGGGTGCGGTGAGGCGGACATAGTGGGCGTGGAATCCACGCTGCAGGACCGCGCGGGTGGCGCACGCCACCCAGCTCCTGAGGTCGGCGTAGTCCTGGATCACCTCTGCCATGCTGTTCTCTGTCAAACATGCTCATTTTAGTTCCAAGGGTAGCCAATCTTTGCTAATTTGGATCTTCTTAATGATTGCATGAAATCTGAGTTCTATGTGAAGCTAAAAGGGGAACCGTTGATCTCCTTGCGGTATGTGTGGTAATGGTTGAACATCAGCCGGAGGCCCGCCCACAGATCTGTGGCAAAGGCGCTGTTGATGTCGGCCAGCCTATGCACAGGAACCTTTTAATTTCAAACCAATTTTCTGGCAGATTAGAGGCTAACTGGATAAGGAAATGGTTGAGCTTGTTGGTGAGGTGCTTGAGCTGGGTCTTGAGCTCCTCCAGGTTTGCGCACTCCCGCCCCTCGCCGAAGGGGTGCTGGGGGGGCGTTGAGGAGGAGGACTTGGGGCTGACGGGGAGGGACGAGACTGTCCTCCCTGGCGTCAGACTCGTGGTCGCTGCCGAGGGCTGCGTTGGGGTGGGTGAAGTGGAACTGGGAGCCGTGCAGAGGGGGTGCTGGGAGTGGGCAATGCCCACGTCCTCGTCCTGAGCTTTGGTGGACCACCACTGTTCCAACCTCTATCTTCTCACTTTCTCCTTTCTGGCTTCTAACTGGCTAGAATGACCATTTTGAAGACATGCTCTATTTCACTTATTGTTGGATACTGCAAAAAAATGAGCTACAATGTTTCCGCGAAACAGCACTTAAGGGGGTAGGGCTTATAACCGCTCATTGAAACTCTGACTCCCTTCACTCTCTCAGGCAACTGTTGTACAGGTTTGGCCTGGCAAGCAGAAAAGGGGTTGTGAAAAAGGAGTGAGGTTGCAGTGTTATGGGGGGAATAGATCTGCCTGCCAGGCCGCGTCGCTGCAGCTTGTGTGCGGGAAGGTGGGGCTCCTGGGGGGCAACTGAGGGGCGTGGCAGTGCCGCTTTTTATGTGGCCTTGCCCTTTCCCAGGCTGTTTGTTGTGGGAATGGGCCATGACTTACCGCTTGGGTATGCCGCTTGGGCATGCTGCTTTGTATGCAGCTTTGACTTGCTAATTGAAAATCCCCAAGCCAGCACTGACTTTTTTGGGGCTGTCTAGTTTGCCTAGTGGATATGGTTGGGAAACGACGAATCAATTGCATCTCACAATCTGTTTGACTATTAGTTGACCAAACGAAACATTGTGCAACAGCATGCACTACCTGAGTGTAGTCTTCGTTTTCTGCATTGCCAACAGCATGTACTACTTGAGAGCACTACTCGTGTTCTGCATTGCCCACAGCATGCACTACGTGAGAGCAGTCTTCGTGTTCTGCATTGCCCACATCATGCACTATGAGAGAACAGCTTTCGTATTCTACATTGCCCACAACATGCACTACAAGAGATCAGTATTAGAGCAACATCAGTGACTACTTCCGCAACCTCACTGGTGGTGTCTTCGCCACCTACCTGATGAGCCCACACAGGTGCACCCGACATCACCTTCGACGCCCCTCCCCTCTACAACGTGCCCATCCTCCAGCCCTTCGCTGCCCTCGCAGCCTACTCAGCCGACATGCCTCGCATTGATCATCAGGTGGAGGCCATGCTTCAATTCTCCAGTCATCTCTCCTTGGAATCAGAGGAGGTGTCCAGAAACATCAAGGAGTAGAGCAGATCGTTGACTGGAATAGTAGGTGCAATGACAGAGGGCCTACATGAGGTGAAAAGGAAGAGTGAGGTGGAGGAGAGAAGTCTGAAGGACCAGATCCTGCGGCCCATCTACTTCATGCTGGGAGTGGCGCTGTCACTCATGGCGATGGTCGGCCTCTGCGCGGTGATCCTCTATCTTGCCCGCTTCACGAGCTGCGGCTTGTCTATCATCCGCACCATCAACAACATCGTCAACACCGCCGTCTCCATGTTCAGCTGGTGCTGGCCTGACCAAGGTCCAGGACCCGGCTCGAGCCTTACAGGCTGGATGAGGAAGAGAGGAGAGCAGAATGAAGAGGACCTGCCCTACAGCACCGCTCTTCTGCCGCAAGCTCCTCTCCCTCCCTTTCATCCCCCTCGCATGCAGGTGAGCATTGGCTCACCCACCTACTACCGCCCAGAGGAAGAGGACACACTACCCCGCACTTCATCCTTCCCTCAACTCACTCCCCAAGATCGAGCGAGTATACGCAAGGCCTACTCCCACCGCATTCCACCCCCCCCCCCCCCCCCCCCCCCCCCCCCCCCCCCCCCCCCCCCCCCCACACACCACCCCCCCCCCCCCCCCCCCCCCCCCCCCCCCCCCCCCCCCCCCCCCCCCCCTTTTTCATACCCCATTTACCCCCCCCAACCACACCCCCCCCACCCCCCCTTCAAACATTCTACCCAAAAAAGTAATGTTTCAAATGCTATGGGACCAGTTCCACCCCTCTAGATCTTCCTAAAATATTATTACCTTTCAGGGAAAAAAAGTTTGTCAAAATCCGTTGAGAATTGAGCCTTTTACAGCATACCCCATTTTTTAACCTGTCTACTCAAAAAAGTAGTGTTTCAAGTGCTAAAATTCCGAATCTACCACTCCATATCTTCCTAAAATATTATTACATTTTAGGGAAAAAAGTTTGTCCAAATTTGTTGAGAATTCACCATTTCTCAGCACACCTTTTTTCGACCTTTCTACCCTAAAAAGTAATGTTTCAAGTGCTCAAATTCCGGGTCTACCCCTCCAGATCTTCCTAAAATTTTATTACCTTTCAGGAAAAAAAAGTTTGTCCAAATCCGTTGAGAATTCGCCATTTCTCAGTATAGCCCATATTTCAACCTTTCTACCTAAAAAAGTAATGTTTCAAATGTTCCGGGACTTGTTCCACCCCTCCAGATCTTCCTAAAATTGTATTACCTTTCAGGGAAATAAAAGTTTGTCAAAATTCGTTCAAGGATTGAGCCTTTTACAGCACACCCAAATTTTCAACATTTCTACCCAAAAAAGTAATGTTTTAAATGCTCGGAAACCGGTTCCACCCCTCCAGATCTTCCTAAAATAGCATTACCTTTCAGGATAAAAACAGTTGGTCAAAATCCGTTGAGAATTGAGCCTTTTACAGCATACCCAAATTTTCAACCTTTCTACCCAAAAAAGTAATGTTTCAAATGCTCGGAAACCGGTTCCACCCCTCCAGATCTTCCTAAAATAGCATTACCTTTCAGGAAAAAAAATTGTCAAAATCCGTTGAGAATTCGCCCGTGGACAGCATTTCCAAATCTGGACATATATATATGAGGACAAAAATTCCGTAATCTCTATAGACCGTGGAGCGGCCCTTCGGGTCACTCCGCGGTCAATAATTTTGGCTGATTTTTTAATTGCCTTAACATACTTCTCTTTACATATCTTGAAAATTAAACTCAAGGAATTTTGATATGAACATCTGTATACCTACTTTATTAGTTAGTCTATACCGGATGGCGGGCGCATGCCTACCAGGAGTAGGGGCTTGTCCCCTACAAGGAGTACATTTCAAGATTCCAACTGAAGGGCTTAGATGCATGCTCGTCCTCGACGAGGTCATGACTGTGGCAGTACCTACTAGTTGAGGATTATCATGCCAAGCGTACTGCCACAGTCATGACCTCGTCGAGGACGAGCATGTGTCTAAGCCCTTCAGTTGGAATCTTGAAATGTACTCCTTGTAGGGGACAATCCGCTACTCCTGGTAGGCATGCGCCCGCCATCCGGTATTGACTAACTAAAAAAGTAGGTATACAGATGTTCATATCAAAATTCCTTGAGTTTAAATTTCGAGATATGTAAAGAGAAGTATGTTAAGGCAATAAAAAAATGGTGCATATTATCTTGAGGCGGGGGTTAAACCTTTGAGGGGTGGGTTTATCTCTTGAGGGGTGGGTTTATCTCTTGAGGGGGGGGGTTAAACCTTTGAAGGGGGGGCAGTTCAGGGCATCAGCCATAATTTTGAATCACTTGGAATTACATCTATGTTGGTCGCTTTTGTGATCAAAAGAGTTGTTAATGCATGCATTGGACATGATAAGCATAATGGTAACCATAATGAGTATATCAATAACATTATCATGATACGTCTTTGAACATAAATTCACTATAAAACTTTCTAGTGCAGACTGCAAACTAGGCATTTCAAGAACCTTTGCAGCCTTATACATGTGGTACAAGTCAGATATCATGATAAGAACAACTCCATTTTCAGCATATATGACTTCTTTATCAGTCCACATATTGTGATAAAAACGCTAAACTAATTTGGAATGCACTGCTAAAACTGGCCTTGAAGTGATAAATATGTTTGATCCATGTCTTGGGTTTTGAGCCTAAACAAATTTCAATAAGATGACCAAGCTTCCAGTGCGCGGATTTATGATTTCCACAATACCCCATTCTGGCATTTTTCGCATGATTTAATAAGTACTGGTGGATTTGAGCCAAATGTTCAGTTTCTGCTTTGCAATAACGGTTGCGAATTGAACAACTAAGTTTTTTTGGCACAATAATTCAGTGGCTTGAAAGCCAAACAGCATACAGCATACCACAAAGATGTATTCGATGGCCTTTACCATTTCCTAAAAAGCTAGCATTCAGGATCAATAAATATTTCTTTGATGTTAAAAATTGATTTGGTTAGTGAATTTATTATTACTGTAATTTATGTGTGTTTATCAAAGTAAAGGGTTTATGTTTGGTTTGTTTATAGTTTGACTTATATTATTTGTGTATTGGTAGATATATTTATGTAGTGGTAGTTTTCTTTTTGATCAGAGAACAAGCATTATAAGCTCTAAGGATTCATTATGGAATAGGTTTCACTTGCTACCATAATTATTGATGAAGTGGAAATGAGTTTTCCATGATATTTGTATTTCTAAAACAAGTTGTTCACGGGGTATACTGCGATTGACATTTTCGAATTCTATGTAGAAGTTTGGCCAATAAACAGTTGAGTTCGTTAGACAACTTGGCTCAAAATTATTCCATGGTGGAATTGATTTCAAAGAAGTCATTTAAAACATTTCTTAAAGTTTGCGCTGTTGATGAGCGCTACATTGTGTTTGCAGCAGTGATTGATTGAAATAAGACGCTTTGATCAAGTAGAAGCTAACAATTTGTTTCAAATCTTTGACTGTGATTGCAAAATCTGTCTGTCTGCCTGATGATGTCACCTGAATACCGGCTCATTCCAGTGTCAGTCTACTTGGAGATAACAAATACATATTGGAGAAAACATTGTTCATTTCAGACCTGGCCATTCAATCAACAAAGACCGTAAACCCTGAGGAGTGAAACTATATTACTGTTAAACCTTGCATTGCGGATCCGTAAATTAGTTTGAACTGATCAGAGTTGCAATCTTTCAATCTACATGATCATTTCCTTTATTTACGATGAAAACTAGCGAAACTTAACGCATGAATTAAAATATGTAGCTATTATGTCAACAATATTAGCATAATGTAGTGACCTTAATGTATTGCCCCAAGCCAAGACAGTTATATATCTGCCTTGGATATGTGCACTTATTTGACAGTGACAAAAGCTTAGTCCAAAATAATCCAACATTGGAAAATACTCTTGATCAAGCAAATAGTGAAGTGGTTCATAAAATATTTCATATTATAGCAAAATTAGTGGTCCTGGTCAACACCATCATTGTCATGAATTCTCAATTTGTTCAACCTCCTTACATCAAACAAATGGCAACAAAGTTTTGAATAATTCAAATGACAGCGAAATAAGTGTTGATATACAAACCTGTTCGACAGCATCATTATCTGATGTTACAGCTGATGAATTCACACCTCATTCAATACTTCTTGCCTCGAGTGACACTCCAAAGGAATGAATGGAAATGACAGAGAATGACAGGGAAATGGCAAAGATAAAAAGTTGGTAGGATAATAAAAGTTGGGTAAGGTAAAATGTCATTGTTAAGGGGTTTCACAACAAAACAAGGTTATTATAGGGAGATTTTTCTAAAAGGAAAAAATAAATTTGCGCTAGCATGCAAAAGAGATTTTCGTATTGAAATTTTAATTCCATTGCAATTTGCGCCGTTACACTTTTTGAATATTTATGCTTGATAGGTCTTGTTTTCAAAAAAATATTTACACCAAAATATTTACACCAAAACTTCAAATTGCATACATTATAATGAAAAAGAAAGAAAAAGTTGACGCCAAAGTTAATTTTAAGTTTTGTTTGAATATGTAAGTGATGTGAAAGCTGGAACAGGGGAATCAGTTGGCTCGTAAGAAATAACAGTAGCCTTCTTATGGTCCTTGTTTTCTCGTAAATAAACTAAACTTGCAGCGGGATATTTACAATCAATGGCTTCTAAATGAGATCTTGTCGTCTTGGCTGGGCCTTGAATATTACTTGGTGAATCCATGCAATATGATACCCCTGTATCTAGTGTTATACTATGTCCTAAAATCAGGATGTTTTTGCTTCCAGTTTGCTCATCATATTTTGTGTGCTCATGATTTGTTATTGCATGTAATACTGACGCAATTCGTGAATATGCCTCAGCAATTGATTCATTACGAGATTTACAAAGCAAGGAGTTGCTAAGGATCGGTGTGTAATTGTCATTTATTTTATACCCAGCATTCTTTGCCTCATCCATTGTAATAAATGTGGGACACTGAACATACCAGCCCTGCCACTCCATTAATCCTGGCTCCACATTGATCTGAATGTCACCTAAACTTTTTGGCAAGTTCTTAACAATTTCGTGTGCAGTTTGAATGCAGCGTAAAGTAGGGCTTGTGTAGATAGATTGAATCAACATATGTGAATGTTTAAATCCCCGTCCAGTAAGTTTTGCTTCAAGCATACCAATTTGCGTCAGTGGAGGATCATTTTGAAATGCATTTAACCCTCCTGCTCGTTGGATCATTCGAGTGGGCTGATTAAGATCTTTGGATTTATATGACCCGTATTTGTCTAAACTATCCCAAATCCACGATGGAAAGGCAGCTGATATATGTTCTCCACATCGCATAATAAAAACTCCACGAGATTTCTGAAGTTTTTCTCGCTGAGTTGCCTTATCAGGTAGTGTTTGTTGAAATTGAGAATTACTTCTTGTGGAAGAGCAAGAACGTTTAGAGCTTATGTTTGACATTTTTTGCTTTGAATTTGTGCCAGAATTTGTTTCACAGGAACATGAATAGTTTGAAGTATTGGTTGTTTCATTTTTTGATTGCAAGCTGATGCAGGTACATATTGATCCTGGAATAATATGCTCAATATTAGTCTTACTTTTTTGGGAACTTTCTTCTGATTGCGTTTGGCTTTGTTCGTTGGCCAATTGAGTAGTTTGTCCTGATGAAAACAAGGATGAACTTACACTTGGATACATGTTGAGCACAAAAATAATGGCAAAAAGTATTTGATTTCTGACTCTATGATTATCCTTAATTTTATTAGACTTAGTTTGTCATTGTTAAGCGTTTTTATTTGATTAAAATTATATAGATATATTTACTGGCCTCTTGCCTTTGGGCATAACACAACATTATTTGCTTTTTAATATCCCATCATAAAAATGAAGGTTCAGAAAAAAGTGTCATTGCCCCTTAATGCCTTTCTTAGTTTTATCAAAACGGATGTCTTAAACGTAATATCAACCTCTCTTTGTCGTATAAATGATTATTCATGTTTACTTATTGAGGCTTATTTCGATATTTGTGGTTCGCAGTTTTAGCACAAAGACATTATAAATACTGAAATTGTGAATCTCCGATTCAAAGTTTTTGCTCTCTTAGCTGGTCTTTTTTTAATGCTATCTCTTTTAAGATTAGCTCTTTTAAAATTAGCTTGGGCATAAATGAGATGATTCATATTATCATAAAAGTAGCTTGGCAATTTTGGCATAAAAGAGACCGAAAATGAAAAATCAAAAAAAATTGGACACTATTTGGAAAGTTTTTTGGGTCTAGCTCTGCCAATTGTCAAGTAAATTTGTCGTACTTTTTTTTAAAGAAAGCTCTGAGTTTTCTGCATCCACAAGCCCATAAAATTAATGACATTGATTCATATTTTCAAAATCCGTAATAGGGTTTGTCCTTGGCTAAGAGGGGACCGTGCTTAAGCTCCGCTCGCACGGCCCCAATACTCAACAAAGTTAAAAGCTGAAAACAGAACCCTGAAAAAACTCTGCCTTTAAATAGCTAGAATGGTTCTTAATCATTTATCCTGCTGTTATAAACCTATTTCCATACCTATTCCTGCTGCATAAATTATTTAAATTCCTCCTTACCTATTCTATTCCTTTTGCATAAATTATAATCTTTAAAGCTCAATCTCTGAATATGTTTAGTCATTTGAATCAATCAAACCTCTTTTTCGAATCATGCAAATCAACAAAAACCTACAGTAATATAAATTCCCCAAGCATATAATACATGTAATTGTGAAAACGTTAATTTGGCGCACCGTATGAATGATCAGTGTAAATAAAGACATGACTGCCAACGATTTCTTGTGTCTTGTCAAAAATTAATTACTTGGTTAATTGTGACATAAACATACTTTTATATGTTTGTCAAAAAGTGCCTTACACCTTCTGTACCTGCCCTTGCATCGGTGAGCATAAGCAAATCCTCCAATGGCTGATCCTGGTTCCATTTTTTTGTACAGTAATGTTTTGAAGCCATCGATGTATGACATAATCGCATGATTCTTCAGAGAAACCCGATATATGCTCATATTTCATTGCATTTAGAGGACACATGTTAAATACCGCTCCACCAGATGGATATTACCCTTCTTCAAATTGGCCCAATCATGGTATGTCATTACAAACAAAAGGTTTTACTGCTAAATAATTTGAGGCTGATTCTGTTTGCATGGTTTGGGTCAGTGTTTTGATGGTTCTACAGGACAATTCTCATTCTCCAAACATATTTACACATTCGATCACTGCTGAATAAGCCCGAATACCAATGTAACCAATCGACTATGATTGCAGTAAGAAAGTGAAATATATCTGAAATGCAAAACAAAATACTGCAAATGCATGCAATTATATAGTCTGTTTCAGTCGTTTCCCACTTCTTTGCATTAGAGGTCCAGGTCCATCTTGTTTTTGGTTTAAGTTAATGTGATGAAAGTGATGCCTATGAAAGTTAATGTGATGTTGGACGGCGAAGAGTGGACAATGCTGATAGAGCAAGATGGGGAGAAGAAGGTAGGAGCAGACTGGCCCTAAGCCTGACATGATTATTTGAGATGGTTGCACTCTGAAAGAGACAGAGTAACAGTCAGAGGAGGACGAGGAATCGGATGAGGAAACCAGTTCGGAGGAGGACGAAGGCTTGGGTCAAATTGAGGAGAGCAGTTTGGAGGAGGAGCTTGGCGATGATAGCAATTATAAAGCCCAGTTTACCGGCGGCTTTTACAATTACTAAGCACCAGCCATAAAAATACAAAAACAGTTTAAATTTAAAAAAAATATCATATAAATTTTAAAAAGTAAAATTACCCAAAAACATTAAAGTACTAGAAAAACTCATTACATGTTCAAAATTTGTAGACAAAGAATATTTACCAAAAACAGCCACAAAGGGCGGCGGAGCTGCCAGGGTCTCAAAATAGCCTCTGCTTTACAGAGAAACGGGGCCCAGAGAGAGGAGGCGAGCGACAGAAGCCAATCGCAAGGAGCAAAGACACGCGCTCCATCAACAGAACCCCGGGCAGGGCCACGCACCAACAAACAGAACAAGAACATGATAAGCCTTATCGGAAGCAGAGAAAGAAGCTAAGTCTAAAAAGATCACAAACACTCTAACCTATCATTGTGAAAGGTGGGATTGGTCGGAGAAGAAACTGGAAGAAAGTGTAAAGGTTTCATTTTTAAGGATGTTACTTAGAAAGCGGTGCATCGGGGCATGTGGAGAGATGCGAGGCTAGGAGGCTGGTCGCTGTGAGGCCCTGCCGACTACCAGACTCTCTTCCTCCCTCCGAACCACCCAGCACCCACACCAGCTAGGAGGGAAAAGCAAGGAACCAGGGCGCGGCAGAGAACGCGAGGGCCGAAGAACGTGTTTGTGCCAGCCTTCGGCCTCAGCCTCAGATATTCCTGGCCTCGACCAATGGGCTGGGAGCGACTAGGTTTCAGCGCCAGCGTCTGGCTGCCTGGACCTGCAGTGAGAAGGCAGAGGTTACCGGGCTTGAGAGAGATCAGAAGGTGGAAAACAAGCGAGTACTCGAACACTGCTCTCTCACTCCCATACCTCACTGACCCAACCCCTGCTTCCCAAGCACCACCATCATCCACTATCACAACCACAGCCATACATCCACTTCCATTCCATTGAAAAAGGGCAGGATGGAAAGGAAAAGGGGGTTTGGGGAAAGGAGCGTTTCCGGCGATTGCAGCCACTACCAGCGGTTGTGGCATGCCCGACGGGGCCGGCCCTGGCTGGGCTCCAGGGCGTCCACAGTGGCCGGCTGCTGCTGCACCATCTCCCCCCGCTGCGACTCCACCACCCACTCAACGTCAGCTGACTGGACAGGCGGAGCATTTAGCAAGGATGGGAGAGGAGGCCCATTCTTGGCTGGGAGAGGATGACGAAGTGTCGGAGGTGGGAGGTCACAGCTACTGGCATCCAGAGGCACGAGCTGAGTCACAGAGTGATGTACACTCCGCCTCTTCTTGTCCACCACCTCACAGAATTTCACCACACCACCTGGATCTGGGAATTGAGCTACCACTCGCACCAACTTCCATGACTATCAAGGAGCGGCCTCCTTGAGGAGGGCAGCTGTGCCCATGGGCAACAGCTCTGCCCAGCACCCCTCTTTGCCACCCAAGGCATTCAGATGGCGCTGGCGCAAGTGCCCAAGGTACTCCGCCCTCCAGTGGGTGCAGACGTCTGCTACCACTGCATCCTTCCACACTAGCCCTGCCCGAAGGCGCTGAGGAGTGAGCTCCTCGGAAGGTTCAATGAACATAGGCTGTTCCATGAAAAGGCTGGGCATGAGAGGGCGAAAGTCCTCTGGGTCCTCCGATAGTGCACAGAGAGGGCGAGAATTGATAGATGCCTCTATGTGGCACAAGCAGGTTGAGAAGACGTCCTCTGATAGGATGCGATGCCAGAGGACTGGGTACAGACACTCCTGCATCATTCCCACTCTCGGAGCACCCGTACACCCACGGGGCCCAAATGGGAGTGAATTTGAACTGGAGGAGATGGGCCCATGCAAAGGCGGTGATGTTCAGGGCCTTGGCGGAGACGAAGCGCAAGTACGGCGACAGCTTCTTGGCCATGGACTGAAAGGCCGTTGCCCTATCTAGCCAGATTGTGGTCTCTGTTAGGCTGCGCCTAGCCCAAAACGCTCCAAGGCAAAACAGGCCGCATCTGCTGAGTAGTCCGCCAAAATCTCCAGATGCACTGCCCTTATGACAGCACAGCTAATGACCAAAACCCAAAGCTTCACCACCTGCCCTCCCGCCCTCTCCCGAAAGGGGCCTGCCTGATCAATCAGGATGGAGGAGAAAGGCCGTTGAGGATGCTCTAGGCGCTCTGGAGGAAGCTGGCCATGTTGAGGTGGTGGAGGGGGCAGTGCCTTCGCCAAGAGGCAAGGCTGACAGAGTCGGACAGCCGCAGCCACTGCCCGGACTCCCCCGGCACCCAAAAGCGCTTGCGAAAGAGGCCTAGGGTGGTGCTTTTCAAGGCATGAGCATTGGATTCGTGAGTGTGGAGGAGGATGAGTGAAGTGAGGTGATGAGAGCGTGGGAGAAGAACTGGTGGCAAAAGCTCCAAATCTGCTCTCCAGAACCTCAATGCCACGCGCACTAAGCCGTCCCCACTCACCCATGCCTGCTGAGCTTCACATCGCGTCCCTCCTGAGTCCCCGGGCACTTTGCCTGCTCTTTCTCTGAGATACGGAGGAAAGCCAGCAGGGCAGAGAAGGCTGACTGCTTGACTCCCGCTACTAGAGCCCACAAAGCCTGCTCTTTATCCTGGGCCAACACTGGCCCTCCCGGGCAATACCCTGGAATACCCTCGATACCATGGACGCGTTTTGCGGCCCTCAGAACTGTGGCTCCGATGCACAGCAGATGAGGCAGAGAGGAGAAGTTGGAACAGCCAAGCAGCTCAGCCAAGCCGCTCTCCGGAGGCCCCTCTGGGGCAGGGAGAATGGCCAGAGAGGAAGCAAGCTATCCGCCATCTAGTTCGTCCCCAACTCCCTCCCCGCCTATCTCCACCTCCCACTTCAGATCCCACTCAGGCCAATCTGTCTCTTGCAGACGAAAGAAGGCTGGCCCTGCCAGAAGAGGGAAGAGGATTGCAGCTGACTAAGAGTGTGTGGTTTTGTGGCCCAGTTGGCTGGATTGAACTCCGTGGAGATCCAGCAGAAGTCTGTGGTGGCTGTGATGGAGAGGATGGCAGTCAAGCGGCGCGTCTCTTACACATGCGGTGCCCTTCCTGCCTTCAGTCAGGCCAAACACACTGCACTGTCCACAAAATGCACTATCCGGCGAAAGCTGAGAGCCCCCGAACAAGCCTTGACCACCCAGGCTGCAGCTCTAGCCCCACTCTCACCCCCCATAGCTCAGAATGAGGAATGGTGATGATCAGGCCCTTTTTGTTGACGGGTATGAGGTGGGTGTGAGAGAGGATGAGTTGGGAGGATGGAGTGGGAAGTTTGGGTTGGGCGGCGTATATAGCGTAGCCATAGGCAACAGCGCTGGCATCGGAGGTGATGAAGAGGTCCACCTCCACCTTTCCGCCCAACACCCACTGGCTCACCCACACACTATGCACCAGCTCTATCTGAACAAAGTTTCCCATTCTTCCGCAATCCCTCAGACACCACTGACTGCCACCCCAAACACTCCTCATGCACGCGATGCATCAGCAGCCGCCCGCAAGGGTAAAATGAACTAGAAGACCACTGGGGTCGTAGAGGCCAATTGCTGGGCTGTGAGAGACAGGCCTTTCAAGAGATCGGATAGATGGATGGCAGGAAGGCTGAGCTCATCGGCGGCAAGGTCCCAGACTAGCCCCAAATTCTTGAAGGCCAGGTCTGAAGTGTAGGCATCTGCTGGAACTGCCGGACGGACTGATGATGAATTGGACACAAAGCTACGCAGCTCAAAGTCCGCCTGGGCAGAAAGAGCCCGCAGTCCCTGTGCCAGTCTTTCCCCGTCTGACCCCTCGTGAAAGCCCATCACCACATTGTCGGCGTAGGTGTGAGCTGGCAGCAAGTTCACTTCTCCAGCGCTCAGCCCCTCCAGGGCCACCGCCTTCACCGCCTCCTCACACAGCTTCTGAATGCACACTTGCAGAAGCCAAGTGCTAGCTGAACAGCCCATTATGACCCTAGTGTATTGCCAAACGGAGTAATTGTCCTCATCGAGAGGACAAGAGGAGTCTGTTGGTAGGAGAATGCGAAGGGCTGGCATGGAGTAGAAGGCTCTGCGCAAATCGGCCACACGGGCAAAAGGGTGAAAACGAAGCATGAGCTGCACTTGCACGATATCGGTGAGAAGAGAGGGTCCAGGATCAATGAGATTGTTCAGACAGTGCAGTGGGTGTCCGCATTTGCTAGAGGCATTGACCACTGGGTGCACTTTGGGCCCAGGGGCCAGGAAATGAGGCAGGTAGTGGAGGAGTTGCCCTGGAGGAGGTAGGCCGCGAGCTGGCACAATCACTCCTCCCCCCTTCTGGGCCTCAAACTCCCCGTAGTATTTTGCCCACTCCTCCCCGCTGAACCTAGCATCAGTCTTCACAGCCCACTTGAAAGCCTGGAAGAAGTTCGTGGCCAGAGAAGGTGAGCTGTCCTTGAATGGAAGAGGCACATGGAAGGCCCGTGCCGAGTCCCTGGAGATGCGAGAGGAATGTTTGGCCATTCGCACCTCATCGGTGGCCTCCTCTGACCCTACCCCTTTCTCAAAGCCCAGAGTATCCA
>JASANA010006880.1:0-24356 GCA_030248095.1 Ptycholaimellus sp. GST1_10
TGGTTATTTTTTTAGTAACGATTTTATTGGAGAAATGAATAAAAAATAAACAAAACTTATTTAAATAAACTTTTTTTAATAAAAATAACAAAAAGAAAACATTTGAAAATAAAAAGTACAATGCAAATATATTGGCGAATTAAATTTTTCTGGGAATTTTTCTTGGGTTACAAAATTTTTGGGGATTTTTTTGGTTCTTGAGTTCTTGGCAATCGATATTTGGGAGAAAAGAGCTTTTATTTAGGCCTGCCGACGGTACCAGTAATTTTCACATCTTGAAATACACAAAAATTAAAGTGAATCCATGAGAAGGATTCGAACCTCCTAGATTCATCCAGCAGTCCAATCGCTTGCACCACTACACCACTGGTGCATATGACTTCTTGGTGTAACTGAAAAGCTAAATACATGAGGCCTAGGGACCCGGGGGAAGGGGGTTGGGGGGGAAAAATGAATACCTACTATCGTCCATTGAATAGATGCGGAGGAGAAAGAAGGAGAAGGAGGAGGAGTTCGGACAAATGGTTTTTTGCATTTTTCACAGTGAAACAAATAGTTTTGGGCTAAAGTCAAAAGATAAACTATAGTCAATTCGATGTTGCTCTTTCCATTGCAAAAAGAATTTAAACGATTGGAGCTTTCTGTGACGAGCAGCAGCCTTATCAAAATTGAGATCTAGCAATAACCCCTAAAACATACACCTAGGTCGAAAAGAGGGGCTGGGCGCTGACACTCCGCTAAAGCTCCGTTCGCGCCAGCCCAATATGTTCCTGGAAATGCTGGGAATGGGCGAATTCTCAACGGATTTTGACAAACTTTTTTTTTCCTGAAAGCTAATAAAATTTTAGGAAGATCTGGAGGGGTGGAACCGGTCCCGGAGCATTTGAAACATTACTTTTTTGGGTAATAAGGTTTAAAAGCGGAGTATGCTGAGAAATGGCGAATTCTCAACGGATTTGGACAAACTTTTTTTTCCCTGAAAGGTAATAAAATTTTAGGAAGATCTGGAGGGGTGGAACCAGTCCTGGAGTATTTGAAACATAATATTTTTGGGTAGAAATGTTTAAAAGCGGGCATGCTGAGAAATGGCGAATTCTCAATGGATTTGGACATACTTTTTTCCCTGAATGCTAATAATATTTTAGGAAGATCTAGAGGGGTGGAACCAGTCTCAGACCATTTGAAACATTACTGTTTTGGAAAGAAAGTGTTAAAAATGGGGTATGCTGAGAAATGGCGAATTCTTAACTGATTTGGACAACCTTTTTTCCTGAACGGTTACGTTTTGTGGGGTATAAAACTCTTGTTTTGTGGCGCGTTTAGCTCCGAGGTCACCTATTGCGCTTTGCGCCATATACTTGTTTTGTGGGCTGAGAACTAGCAACTGATATGCCAAGAGCAAATTGTGGTAGAAAGAGTTTTCAATTTTCGATAAGGAAGTACCCGATAGCGAAATCATGGTCATCCTAATTCAACTCTATCCTACAATGAACTGGCAGATTTTATCTGAAATGTCTGAAAACCGGGAGCAGGTGAGCATCTATACGAGTCCCAGAGCATTGGTTAATCTTATACTTATACTGGGGTCAAATGGAAGGGGGCGTTGCCCACGTCCAAGACCAGGTTCCAGAGACCCATTCCCAGACCCCAGTTGGATCTGCTACAAAGTGATGTTTCTCCCCAAAGGTTTGAGAAAATTCTTGGGACATACCGGGGGGAGCTAGATGGGGCAGCCATGGAATAGTTTTTGATCAACGGTCGGCGTGCGGAACCTTTTCTGAGTGGCCACTGCCTTTTTCTGTTCATTTTTACTTTTCTTTGCATGCCGTGATCACCTCTGCTGTTTTCCCCATTTTAGCTGGAAGAAAAACCAACAACCCAGATCAGGTAAGGGGGGGGCAGAGAAATGCCAATGCCAACATGTGGCGCAGAGCTTGCTGCTAAATACCAGCCGCGAAATATCAGGCAATTGGGTGGTTGAGGTCGGATGCCGCCAATAGAGTGGCGCAGGGCAGTTCGGCCTGGGCAACCTAAGCGAGACTGAGCATGGGCCAGGGACTTGCCGTCCTCTTGGGCTTTGGGGCCAAGCTCTGGGGCATGATAGCAGCCTCCTCCTTCGATGCCAGTCGCTCGAACTGATCATCAATCGCTGTGGCAGGGTTGGGTCGAAAGATTGATTTGATCCCCACTTTGATTGGTTTGACGCGCTCATCCAGTCAACGATTCGAGAAAACTTTGCCGACAACACCATCCTCACCCATCAACTCAGCACCATAATGGACACTAACATGAGCCTAGGCAGGAGCTCTCTCAAATTGTGCTTGGCAGATCAGCATCAAGCATTGCCCCAGTGGCTTCCAGGAACACTGGCAGGGGGCACCTCCACCATGCTGATGCACGCCTAATTCGCCAGAATTCGCGCCTGCTCATCACTCCTTCACCCATTTCAGAACAGTGGTGAAAGCCTCGGAGGTTTGAGTGGAGAAGTGGGAAGAAAATAGGCTGTTCATGCCAGTCCTCCTCTCAACAAGTATATGGCGCAAAGCGCAATAGGTGACCGCGGAGCACATCCTTTATATGATACTTTGTAACTCAAAAATCAAGTCTGTGGTTTCTCAACCAATTTCAAAAGTAAGCAAAGAATTAGAATCGACATATAAGACTAGTGAACAAAAAAATCAACTCTTCTGTGCAATTCTCAAGACTTCAGGTACTACAGTGCAAAAACCGCATATTGCAATTTTCCAACTTTCTACCCAGAAAAGTAATGTTTTAAATGCTTCGGGACCAGTTCCACCCCTCCAGATATTCTTAAAATTTAATTACCTTTAAGCAAAAAAAAAGTTTGTCCAAATCCATTGAGAATTCGCCATTTCTCAACATACCCCATTTTTTTAAAATTTCTACCCAAAAAAGTTATGTTTCTTATGCTCCGGGACCAGTTCCACCCCTCCAGATCTTCCTAAAATGTTATTACCTTTAAGCAAAAAAAAAGTTTGTCCAAATCCGTTGAGAATTCGCCATTTCTCAACATACCCCATTATTCAAACTTTCTACCCAAAAAAGTAATGTTTCAAATGCTCCGGGATCAGTTCCACCCCTCCAGATCTTCCTAAAATGTTATTACCTTTCAGCAAAAAAAAAGTTTGTCCAAATCCGTTGAGAATCCGCCATTTCTCAACATACCCCATTTTTCAAAAGTTCTACCCAAAAAAGTAATGTTTCAAATGCTCCGGGATCAGTTCCACCCCGTCAGATCTTCCTAAAATATTATTACCTTTCAGGAAAAAAAAGTTTGTCAAAATCCGTTGAGAATTGAGCATTTTACAGCATACCCCATTTTTCAACCTTTCTACCCAAAAAAGTAATGTTTCAAATGCTCAAATTCCGGGTCTACCCCTCCAGATCTTCCTAAAATAGCATTACCTTTCAGGAAAAAAAAAGTTTGTCCCAATCCGTTGAGAATTCGCCCGTGGACAGCATTTCCAGATACATATATATATATATATATACGTATCAGGACAAAAGTTTAGTAACCTCTATAGACCGCGGAGCGGCCCTTCGGGCCGCTCCGCGGTCAAAAAACGCGTCTTAAGCGGGCGGTGTACCAAGGGCAATCGGGAAGGCTGGACTTTTACCGACGGAACGTGTTTGTCTTTATTTCCCAACTTCTTTTTCTGAGTTTTTATTTAATTTCTGAGAAATATACTACAATGCTCTCGCAAATGCAGCAAAAATGACAATAACAATATGCTTAGGGTCTAGGGACTCGACCCTTTTTCTGCATTTATTGAAGCGATTTCTCAGGCATGATGGAATTTTCCTCTTGGCACTAACTGTAACCGGCCATCAAGAGTGCCTGTACTTCTATTTCAAATCAAACAGATCTCCCAATCCTGGTATTGTCAAAAGCTTCTTCTGTGATTCTCACTACTCTGGTAGCCTTCTTTACTATGGTCTCTGCTAAATTCCCAACTCCAAATGCCAGCATTTCAAAGCATGTAAAACTTCGTGCAATTTGATCACCAAACCTTTAAGCAGTATATGCACGGATGAAGCTATCACAACTCAGGTGCTTGAAGAACATGAAGAGATGTAAAATGCAAGTAAAGCATGAAATCAATATTTGGCCCTCGCTTTATTTGGATGCAAGTACAACAGTGGCATTGACGGCAGGCAGGCAGAGTTTCTCCGACAGCACTTCCCACTTTGCGTTCTCCACCTTCGTATCAAGAACCTGAAAATGTACAAGTCAGTTGTGATATGGACTGGAGGTTGAAGGAAAAAGGTAGAAAATGTAAATGTACCTCGATAGAGCGACTGACGAGCTGAGAAGGCTGCTGTCCATCCCCACGACCCCCGATGGCATAGAGGACGCCCTCCACCACCACCAGGCCATGACCGGCGCTGGCGTAGTTGAGGCGGGGGCCCTTTTTCCAGACCATAGCGGAGCCGTTATAGGGCAGGTTCTTAGGGTGGGAGGCCGAGAGGTCCAGGCTAAGGACGACGTTGCAGGGCTTGAGAGACGTCGGATTGGTGATACCGGACAATCCACCCACTCCGCCCACCACCCACAGACGATTGTCCGCCACCACTGCGCCAGCCTCCTTCACGGGGAATGCATAGTTTCCTGCACCCTTCACATAGATAGATCTGCATGGATGTTAGGTGTGCGACCATTGCAAGCCCTCCAAAAGGTCCTGCGTCGGTTGAGCCGGAGCAATTCGCAGGATTGGAGGCAGATGCCGTCAGAGCTGAGGCCGCCGATGAGGATGATGCAGTCTTGGTGGATGGCGGCGGCGTGCTCCGTTCGCGGCTGGCATAGGCTTGGGCCTGCCGTCCACTTTGCACCAGGCACCATCTCTTTGCGCTCACAGCTTCCCAGCACGACACCTTGGCAGAAAGGGGGCATTGAAGGGTTTTAGCTGGTTGAAGAAAGGCAGGATAAACCAGCATCTTTGCTGCTTCCTCGACCACCGATGCGGTAGGCAGTTTTGGAGGGTGAGTGGTAAACCAACGATGCGCCCAGCTGACCACGACCAGTCCAGTGCATGGAGGGAGCTGCTTTAGCACTCACTGGAGCCCAGTCACCGCCTAGCTCTATATTCATTGTCATTTCCGCCGTGTTGATTTGGAGTTCTGAAAATCAGCCATTTGATTTGTCTATTGGTGTCAAGAGGGATAGGGACGGTTATTGAGGCCCAAATAGTAGCCGGTAGCCTTCAAAGCACTGGCAGGCAGCTCCATGGGGTGAAGAGTTGGAGGAAACAACGTCTCGATGCCATCTCGCTGCCCACGGACTATCATCACTTTCCAGCCTCAAAATGTTTTCCAGATAGTTAACAAAAAATTTAATCAATAAATTTGAGCACTAGAATTACAATTTCAATAATTTCAATCCAATTACATAATATCGCAATCATGGTATTGTGCGAAATGATGCGAAACAAGATAAGTAGCTCTTTAACCAATGACTATATAGTGGAGAAATGAAGAGCAAACCTTCCGGTTCCGTTTCCGGCGTTGCTTTGCTGCATCTTTCATCCAGTCCTTGCTTCGCTTCTTCTACTGCAGCCGCTTCTTTCGGATTCTCGACCTTTGTGGTGAAAAAAAATATTAGAGCGCTTTGACCCGTTCAAGCACTTTTACGATTTCAGTGTAGGTGTTGGGGTCTAGGTTGGAGTGTTGCTTTGGCGCCGTCGACTTGGGAGCCTTCAGCTCTGCGGAAAGCCTGGCAAGGATCCCTTGGACACCCAACTGCTGCAGCTGCTTCAAACTCTCTTCACCTACTTCCATCGTCACACCGGCCGCGCCCAGAAACTGCCTAAATGCTAAACCACTAAAATTGCCAATGATTGCCTATAAATTCTGCCATGCTAACTGAACTACATTGCTTTCGTCGAAATTGTTCACTTTTATTGCCTAGTTTCAAAACTACCCATCAAGCCATTCAGGGATGAGTTTAGATTTCAAAATATGTTATTTTTTGTGAAAATTAGGGTCAAGAAGTAAACTGAGCCAGGCGCTTGGCCCGCTCCGAACTGAGGTGGTCATGGGCCCGCTTCTCCGCCTCTGTGTCCACTGGAAAGACTCTGGCCAACTGCTGCGACCGCTTTCGCTTCCCGGCCCAGATCTCGTCAGCAACGGAGACTGAAAGTTCACAAGTTTACAAGAACAGATATTGCGCTTATTGCGCGCTATATCAAGACATCTAAGACCCTTTGCGGCATTCCCAAGGCGAAGAGGGAGGAGCGCCAACCGAAGAAGGCCCTCAGTTGCATGTGCTGCTTGAAGTTGTCGCCGTCCAGACGCTCGTAGACCGCCTGTGGGCCATGCGATTCTCTGCAGCCAAGTATGGATGAAGTATTGTTTGTTGAATTGGGGCAGCTCGAAGCTTGAGATGGGTCCATGAGCTTTGTCGTGACGTCTGAGACTGCAGCAGCTGCAAAAGAGGACTTCGCACGCAGAGCACCACCAGAAGTCGTCAGCTCTCTTTGTCTCCTCACACAGCTCGCAAATCCAATGGGCCGTAGAACTGCTTCACCTGTTCCTGCAACAAAAATCGTCTCTATGCAAGTCAATAACATAACTTAAAAAATTGAAATTCTTTTTGAATTTTTGGCATCGAGATATTTTAGATACCGAATTAGATTTTGGGGCCTGTGGACTTTTTTTGATGCAACAAATCTTTCACGCGGCTTTGCATAAACTGACGATGTCGGTAGAGCGTATAACCCCATAGGCGAAAGCGGCACTGCAGAGGGGACACTTGGCCCCCTTGAACTTGTCAGTACAGCAGAACTGGTGGCCGCAGGGCAGACGGTGAAAGAGGGTGCCGGAAGATCGACAGATGACGCACTCTTTGCCAAACTCCATTGTTTTTCGGCAGGAAAGAAGCTGAAGACGATCTGTTCTTAGACATCACTGCTAGCGATAGGGGATGGATGAATTTGCGCAGTTTCAGTTCCTCCTGAATATGTTGAATTCAAATGTATTCATGATATTTTGTGATATAATTTATCGAAATATGGCTATATTATTATTAATTCAAAATTCTTTTTTAATTCTATAATTTCAAAGTTTAAAAAAAGTTTGAAAAGTTATTGGCAAAATTTAATTTAGTACAACCTATTTTAGCAGAAGTGAAGTGGGTAAATTTCAATGAAATGAACAAAATATTTGAAATTTTTGCATTTATGCGGAATATTTGAAACTATTTAGGACATTCAATCAAATTTCTAGACACCTTTTTTCAATTTTTTTAAAGTTTAGCAACCATCTTAACTTCTAACCAGTTTTTGGAAAATTTTAATGCCTGTAGTGGGCCTTTTAATAGAGTGCTGCTGATTTTCAACAACTCAAGGAATCGATTTTCATTCAATGGCAGATACAACACTAGCATTCACTGCAGGCATGAACAGTAGTACTTTTGTCGACGGGTATGGGACACGTTTGACTCTTTTTCCAAAATGCTTCTTCTTAGAGTTTTAATGTGTTGGGTATAGACTGGGAGTCGGACAGAGCTGTGGTCCTCAGAGAGGCCAAACTGGAGCTGCCTTCTGACGACAGCTGGAGCCTCTTTCTACACACCTTCCTCTTCGTTTTTTTTTGGAGGTGTCTTTTTATGCCGAGCACAAAGTGCAGTAAGGCAGACAATAAATGAGCGAATTCACAAGGCATGGTACTAAAGAGTGAGTTGTTTTAAGTGGGTGGGGCTCATCGCATTAAATAGTGAAGCTGCAGCACGCTTTGCCTTTCTTTCGCTGTTGATTTGCATCCGCGGCTCCTCGATTCCCACTGCCCTCCAGGGCAGAGAGTTCCAGAAACGCCTCAGCCGCACTGGTGGTAGGCGATTTAGGCGGTCGCGTGAGGGGTCTCCAATTTCTTTGAGCAGCCAAAAAGAGGAAGAGGGGAGACTGGCCAGCTGAGAAGCTTGATGAGATTGCCGAGTATGGTGAGAGTGCTGGGGTGGCGCTGGTGCTCCCTCCTCTTCCTCTATCCACTGTCCATAGGAGCGACCCTGAGAAAGGCAGCGCCACATGAAAAGGAAGGCCTGTTCGAAGAGGATCCGGTCGTAGGAAGGAAGGGCTGCTTTCAGTAGGACATCGTCCCTGGCACTGCTCCAATCACCCAGCGCCACTCTAGCCTGTCTCCCATAGAGACTTCGCACCCTCGCTGCTGTTGCTGCTGTGCCTGGTGGGCAAAAAGCGAGAGAGTGCAGAATCAGGCAATCGTCTGGAGATGCCTTGCTCGAGGCAGGGCTTATGGAGTATGGGTGTTTATGATGGACCACCCATAATTTATTATGCAAAAAAAGCCTTGCCCAGCTAAATTCAATGCCTTGACATCACCCTTGCCAAGTAGCAGATACCAGCCAGCATTATTACCTATACCTCTGAAATAGATCAAATTGGTCATATTTCATCATCATTAGCTGGGCTCATTAGCGCCCTGCCTTAGAAGCTCAGTAACTTTCCGCTTCTTCTGCCGCTCCATTTTTCCAGAGCAATAGGTCTGCTTTTATCAAATAGCATAAGATTGTTAATTCTATTTTATGCTCAATTCAATCACAATTGCCAATGTATTAACCATCTCTTCCAAAACAATATTGAAAATTTTAAAATACATTTTAATATTGATTTTTGAAATTAATATGTGCCTATTTCTGAACCTATTTTTGCACATTTTTAAGATGATCATTTACGAAACTCTTTTCTCCAACTCATGTATAGTTGAAGCTTCTTGTACGCCCAAAAGTGCAGCTTCCCAGCCATCCGCTGGAATTTTTTAAACTGACCATTATTGGTCTTTTCTAATTCCGCCGCACCCCATGTTGGTGCCTTCTAGGTCTTGGTCAATTGACTCCACGACGTTTTTGTCTAGGTTGTTTCACCCTGGGACATTTAAATCCAGATGCTTGCAGTCCAGAAACTGTAGCATAACCCAAATTTTTTAGGTTTTTTGTCTTTTTTAGATCCTTTCTGATCTCCAAATGCCCCATCAAAGCATTTTCTTTGATTTTTATGGTTTTTTCACCACAATTTTGGCTAGATTCAGAAATTGTGCTAATTCTACTCACCATTATTTCTATGGTTGAAAATAAGGCATATTTTTGCCTAATTTTTGGCTGAAAAATATACATTTTCCCATTTGGCAATTTTGCCTAATTTGAAGTTAACTCTACCAAGGATATTTCTCCTGGTTGCAATTTTTGAGGTTCTTTTGGAAAAACCTGCAAATATTTAGCTTCTATTTGTTTGAAATCAGTTAATACTCTGATTTTTGGGAAAAATATGGCCCAAAATTAAGTCATAAAGTTTTGAAAATTTTTCAATGACTGAAATTGTCACTGGGACCTGAATGTCCAAGGTCCTTATGTCCAAAGTCATTTGTCCATAAACATTTATGTAATATCTTTGCTTATGCAAGACAACTCCGCTCCGGTATCTATCATGCCGGTGCCAAAAATGCTAGTATGTAACCAAACGCAGCGGTAGAACGCAATTATGGGTCCAAAAGACAAATTTCTAGTCTTTTAGTCATTTAATAAGTTAATAATATTCATCATTTAATAATTTAATTTAATAATAATTGGTGCCTGTTAATTCTTTTGGCAAACTGCTCAGTTTCGTCTGAAGTTAACTTATTTAAAGGTCTCATTTCGACCATCTCACAAGGCTCCTTTTTTGTAAAGCTACTCTGTTAACCAACTTTTTTGTCGGTGTTCCCGCCCTTGAGGGCGGCTGGGCATTTGGCGCCATGCGCACGCAGCAGGCACAAAGTCTCCTAACTACGCCAACTCTGCCCCTACGCCAACTTTTGCCCTATCTAATTCTTAGATCTTTGAGCTTGGCTGACGTGCGGATTTTCAAGGAAGTACTCACTAAATTTATGAGTAATTGTTTAGGGCCAGAATTGAGCTTAGCCCAGAATCCTTGCTTGGCTGGTCCAGCATTTCAAAGGCACTAACAATTCCGCCTGTGCTATTTGCGACTAGGCCCCCTAATTTCCCTTCAGCTTCAGCTATTGAAGCCAGAAGCAGCTCAGGGCCTACTGCCTCATAGCTAGCTTCAGCGGACAGCACTTGTTGCTGCGCCAGGTAAAGCCAAACGTCGCTCCAAATCCAGGAGTTCAACTGTTACTTTTGACATTTTTTAGTTCTAGTAGCTAAAAACCATAAATTTTCTTGCCAAATTACGAATTTTTTATTGTAACACTTATTTTCGAAACTGTTATTCCACAAATTCGTGACATTTTAGATTTTGTGACATTTGTGCACAACAGTGGCGTCTCTGAGCAACGTCCTATAATGTCCTGCCCTCCATTTAAGCATGGACTGATAACTTAGGCTCAATATTGGCCAACTGTTGTAAAACATTAAGCATGATTTGCTCAATTTGACAAAAATTCATTCATAAATTTTTTGAATGACTCTGTTTGTTGGTCAAACATTTTCAAATTTTAAAACTCCAACGAAAATTGCTTCGTCTTGCTATCCTGATGTGTTCAGAGATTTTACTTTATTACTTTATTTACTATTCTGTCATAGTAAAAACTTTTGTCTTTTTTAGCATCTTAACAATCTGGCAGTCCCTTTACAACTGCGACAGCAAATTATCTATGGCTTAGCCATGCATAATACAGCAGGCAAATTTCGTCCTATTCTCTGCTCTATTTATAATTTCTAGAAAGCGAAGTTAGCTGAAAAATCAGGTATCACCATGCAACTTTGATTGGCAAATTGGGCCTTATACTGTCCATATTTTTTCCACGGACAAAAACAGTGCAAACTTCCAGTGTAAGTTCCCATCACAATGCCAAGACTATTGGACAAGGCAAAACTAAGAAGAAGGTAAACAGCCAGCTAGGTTGGCTTGTAGAGAAAGAAGTTTGTCCTTCTTTGTAACTAGGACTTCCGCTCCCTGCAAAAAGAAGTTTTTCTTTTCTGCACAAACAATCTTGCAGCACAATTTCCGCTGTTTTCGCAACATTTTATTCGTTGAGAACTCAATTTTAAACCATCTGCTACAAATTTTCGAATTTATATTAAATTTTGCGCTTTTGCAGCACCCCAACATTCTCTCATTGCACCATTTTTGGCAATTTCACATTAATTTTTGGCTTCTGATTTCCAAAAACCTGTTTTTGCACAGATTTAAATGGTAATTTTGAGCTTTTTTGCATTTTTAATTTCAAAAGGTTGCCTACTGCTTCAATTTTTTAAATATTTGCCAATTTTGGTGGCAAAATTTTGTAAGCTTTTTGCTTTGGCAGAGCTATAAGTTGACTGTGCGTGGCTTCTCCGCACAAAAACTAATTTGGCTAGTTAGCTAATTTGGCCAAAGGCTAATTTGGCCCTTCATGGCAGGAAAGAAGCCTAATCTTAGTAGCAAATTTTAAAGCTACTGCAACCATTGTCAAACCTCTTCTTGGGCTCGAAAGTCTGGCAGATTGATCCAAACCTTTGCAGGTAGCTGCCCTTCTGGCCGCCTGCCGGAAGTTGGCCTCGGTGAGCTCCGCCGAGGTTGGGGGGCTTAATTTTGATTGGGTTTGAGGTGGGGAAAAAAAGGTTTTAAAGGTAAAAAAAAAGATGTTGTAAAGGCCAGGATTTTGACTGCAGGGCTGTAGGCCTTCTGGCGCCCGCAACTTGTGCGCTGGCCTGCCCAGGTCCATCTGTCCGGGCTCACAACTCCCCCCCCCCTGGATTCAAGCCTGGCATGATAGGCGGTTCGAATCCCGGTGGATAACCTATAGGAATAGGGCGACGGCTAATTTTGCCATTACTAGCCTGCTTTTTTAGGCTGGCTCCGCCCATATTTCGAGCGTTCCCAGGCCTGGGGCACTGGGGACTAATTTCGGTCCCACACTCTCCCCAGAGCTACACACAGTCCGCCGACGCTCTGCTTCCGGCCACCTCTATAGGCCTTCCATCTGCGTCTCCTCAAGCACTCCTTTATGCTCCTCAGCTTTTTTCGCTGGGCAATTCGGCATCCCCATTAAAGGTGCGCTTATATTGCCTTTTTCGGCTTTATTTGCTTTTTAATTTCTTAGTGAACCTTAATTTAGGTGTCACAGAAGCCTCTTAGCATGGTGGCTTTTTAAGGAAAAAGGGTAACCAGCATCTGCTTTCAGACGCACAAGGCCAGCGATTCTTCGCTCTATCAGCCTAACTGCCTCATCAGCCATCACTGTTGGCTTCCTTGCCCTCACTAGCAGTTCCCATTGCCAGAGAAGCTTCGCTATTCCTTGCGAGGGTGGCTGTAATGGCTGTAAGTCACAGCAATGACTCATCAATGAAGACAAAACAAAGCTTCCGTTTCCCAGCATCATGCGCTAGAATTTCCTAGACAAAACATTATCCCCTTTTACTGGGAAAATCCGCATTCTCTGCAGACTAAACATTACAGCAACTATTTCCACTTTTTTTTTTGTTGGAAATATGACTTTTTTTTATGAAATTTATCTATTTTTCTGCATAATTTTTGAAAAAGTTTATGATTTATAATTTATTTCTAGATTTTCTCTATTTTTGAGAAATTTCTCTATAAATTAATTACTTTAATGAAAAATCTTAATTTTAACTTTATTTCATAATTTTTATGAAATTTGTTTCTGAATTCCTTATTTATTAAGGAATTTCTTATTTTTCTACTAATTTTGGTAAAAAATTTTAAATTTAGCTGAATTTCATAATTTTTATGAAATTATCTCAAATTTTTATGAAATTTTGTAAATTTAAGTAAATTTTATATAATTTTTAATTTTAATTATTTTATTGTAAATTTCTTCAATTTCGCGAAATTTTATCTATTTTTCATAAAATTTTAACAATTTTATTAATTTTTTTAATAATTTTTGTGGTTTTTTTTTTTAGAAAAATCATTAATTTTCAAAAATTTTGCTTAATTTTTATTAATAATTATAATTTTAGTTGTTTTAAGTCACAATTAGTGGTTTTTTGGTCAAATTATTAAATTTTAACTTCTTCAAAAACATTTAAAAAATTTTTAAAAAATAATTATTTTTGTGAAATTTTTACTTAATTTCACTTAAATTTCTTATTTTTCAAGAAATTTAATCAATCTCTTAATAATTCTTTATTTTCAAGAATTCTATAAGAGATTTTATTAGTTTCCATATATTGGTAGAAACTGTGTCCTTTGTTCGCGAACTTTCACTTTTCCCTGATTTCTATTTTCAGAAATCATATTTTTTGAGTCCCACATTTCACAACATAGCAATGCACTAGAATTTGTCTAGTGTAGGCCGGGATCTATGCTCCCCAAGCCACTTTCAACGCAATCACATTAGCTGTCTAGATTCCAGGCCTGGTTATTCGAGCGAGACGTAGTTCTCGCCCCCCTCCTCCCCTTCCTCCAGTCTTTCTCTTGGCCCCCCTTATACTCGTAGGCATCAATGCTGGCCTCTGCTAACATTCCCAAAAGCCCTTTAATTCCTGCACCCGCTCTATCAACTCCTCTTCTGTAAAACTGAGAGACACGGCCTGGCGGACTATCCCTGCCCTTCTCTGGCCTTGCCCTCCTGACCTGAACCCTCTCCCTCCCCCTCCCGCCATCCCAGACACCTTGATCAGAGGCGTTGTCTGAGGCTGAGAAGAAGAAGGATTGGCAAAGTTCTGCCGCCTCTTTGTTGCCTGCTTGATATATTCATCGAGCATTTTGCCAGAGAAAGTGGCAGTTGAGCATTTTAGCTCAACTTTCCGCATAAAGCAATTCAGCGTCACACAACTCATTAGATCATGTTCTTCTGTCAAACACCATGGGCACGGGCCCTCTGGCTTTGATGAGCTAGGCTTTCCCTTGCTGAACGCGCTCTTCATGGCAAGAGCGGCCAGCTTTTTTTGGCAGGCAGGCTTGTGAAACACAACAGACAAACCAGCCGCTTCCACCCTGAGTCTAGCCCTAATTGAGTCCTGGGCTGTGAAAGTCAAAAGGTGGCGCTTCGCTCACCCTTGCTTTCGCTGCTAGCTTCCCTGCTTTTCGCAGCTAGGAGGCCACTGGATAGGGTTAAGGAGTCCTAATGGTTCAATTCCACTCAGACGGCACAAATCACTAGCAGCACTACAAATCAGAGTCTCTCACGCTCCGATTCAACTATAGCAGCCATTTTTCTGGCTTGCTAATAGAAGGTGCTACAACCCGGGTGTGAGTTGTGGCCTGAGCTTAGACTTGAAAACCACTGTGAGAGACGCGTGGTGGTTGCTTCTGTGGTAGGGCAGCTCCTCCGAGCGCTAGGCATTTACTGGTTGGAAAGCGGACTGAATAGAGGATAGGAAGGAGGCAGCAGCGATCACCGAAGACACAACAATCGTAGACCAAGCATCCACTGGGGTGAATCATGGCGGTGACGCAGCTGCTGTTGCCGTCCACCTTCGTGGCCTCCTCCTCGGACTCCAGGCTGCCGTATACGCTCGACCTTGGCACTTCCCCGCACCTCACAAATAACAGCAAAATTGGTAAAACGCACCTTATGAGAATTGTTGAAAAATAATGAATATTTTATCCTACAACCCCATCCTTCTGTGGTACTTTAAAAAAATCGCTCTTTTACAGAATTTGAGTATATCTTTTAGAACAAGAAATATGACTCCTTTAATTAGACTGAATTTTGAGACCTACTCAAACCTGTGATGTTCCAAAATGGCTCAGTGGGCAGCCCCCATTATGCTGAAGGTTTTCAGAAATATGCCTATCTTAAAGAGCAGAAAAAATTGATTTCCCCCTCCACTCTACCCCCCATCCCCCTGCTTGGAAATCTCACAGAAATTCACAAAGGTAATGTAAAGAACTAATTGATCAAGATTATTTCATTATAGCTGCGGTTATGCGAATCACAATTTAACGTGGGCTCATTTAGACAAAACTCATTAAATTTGTTTCTCTCAAAAAAGCACAATAATAAATTCAGTTCCACCATTTTTTACGTTTTCCACGCTAAATAAAGCCGTGTCTAAATTTTCGTGAGAATGCCTTCTCGATGCTTGAAAAACTAAGTCAGAATTTCTATGAAATAACGCCATAAAATGGAGAATAGTTTGTCAACCGTTCTACTCGCACTCTGCCCCTTTCTCAGCGATGCTCAGGTCCTGTACGGTCAGCAAGGATAGAAACTGAACTGCCTTGGTGTTGACAGTTTTTGCGGGGTGACCCGACAGGTATGGGCCGGGATGCGATGTGCAAAATTCCCAACAGCCGAAACAACCTAAGCTTTACGCTCGATTTCTTGCTGTCCTTTGACAGGTTGAGCACCCTTCAACCGCTCAATATCCTCAAAAAGGCTTCTGAATCAGGCATGCCATAGAGGACCTAGAATTGTATGCTACTTCTCTGTACAAGTCCTTGGCAGAGCTTAAGGTCCAAGTAGAAGAGGCAATTACGCTAAATCTGGATACAATCTACAACAATGTCACTTCTGGATTTAGATTTAAGGTTTCTTCATCTGTTACACTTTATCAAACCTGTTCCATGGTTTAGTTTCTAATCCATTTTTTGTTTTCCTGCTCATATCCGACACGATGCGTAGATGAAAACTGAAGGTTTTCCTGCAGATGGCGCTGAACTTTGAGTACTGGGACGACTTTCCTACCGCCGACAATGAAACAGAGGCTCAAAATGCCTCAAATCCTATGCCCTACATCTTGGGCCTCATCAAAATCGTTGATCTGCCGACACTAATGGAATAATTTATTGTAGCCGATAGCCATGTTTACAGAAAGCCACTAGCCGGGGGCATCCTAGCAAGCGAGCTGTAGCCAATATCGGCACATTCAGATCGTAAGTTTCATGCTAAATTTAGATTATTAATTGGCATTTCAAAATGAAGCCTCATTTTGCCCTAAAATTTAACCCTCTAGCTAAGCGCTGGGAAATTCATATTTCACCAACAAAACTTGCTGAAAACAATGAACGACTGCATGTGGCAAAGCGAATTGCACTTTTGATAAAAACTCTTTCGGATCATTTTTCTTGATTAATTTCCTAAGCTCATGTTCTGCAAGATTTAGACACTTAAAAGCCAACAAGGTGTTCTCGGCTGTAGCCAAGATGCGCGGCCTCTATTCCAAGCATTATTGTCAAGCTACATGAGCAAATTCTACTAATTGCACATTTAGTTACTGCCATTTTCGTCTTAAAAAGTCTTATGATTTTTTCCTTTGAAACACCAAAATTCAAAGTTTTGGGGAAACCTAGAAATTTTGCAAAACCCAAAAAAAAGTCCCAAGCCACCACCAAAGCGGACATTCATGCAAAATTTCAATCAATTTCGTGTAAAAACCAGAAAGTTATGATTTTTCTGTTTAGAAACATCAAAATTCTCATTTATTCGCAACAAAATTGTTTAAACTAAAAAAAATTCGCTAAACCTCAATAAAGGACCCGCGCCACCTCCAAGGCGGATGCAAAATAACAGCCAATTTCATTAAAAACCAATGATTTTGATTTTTGGACCTTTGAAACATCAAAATTTTAGGTTCTGCCCGAAAAACGCAAAATTATGCCAAGCGCAAAATTACGCCAAGTCCCGAAGCACCGCCAGGCGGGCATTCACGCAAAAAACAGCCAATTTCGTTGAATAACCGCGGAGTACGGGCCTGGGACACACATATATATATATATATGCGGACAGATGGACGCAAAATGGGGTAACTGCTTAAGCTGGCCTTAGCCGCCCGCCGCTTCGGGTAGGGCGCCAGAGCTCCCCCTGCCTCCGGGCATGGGTGCTATGGCCCCTACGCTTCGCATGCTAGGCTATGCTCCGGGACCTCCGCACCCTTGCCCTCTGGCCTCCGGAGCTCTAACTGCCCTGCCCTCCGCGGCAGACGGCCTTTGGCCGCGCAAAAATAAATAAAACGAGATGTTCCCTAGTTGGCCGTCCAGAGGAACAGAAGGCTGGCAAGAACTGCCCATATTTGACGTCAATATCAAAGGGTTCGCGCCCATAGCCAGGCTGGGCACAAAGCACGCACTCCTTTGGGCCGTCTTCCAGGCTAGCAGGGGGAGGCAGGCCGTGCTTTCATTTCCACAGCTCACCAGCTTCCACTGAGAAGGGCGGGAAAATTGCAGTATTTGCGAAGTGAAGTCAATTTGAAGACCAAACTGCGGTCACTCAGCGTCGTTCTGGCTCACGAGATGGCGCATCTAATAGGTTTGCGCATAAAATGGCCTTCTTTGCCTTTGACTGTCCCTGAGTTTTTTTTCCAAACTGTAGTTAAGAAAAAATAAAAATTAAGCATGTATACGTCAACAAGTATAGTGGCGCAAGGCGCAATAGATGACCGCGAAGCAAGATGGCTGAAATTAAGAGAACCTTTTTTAATTAAATTAAGTTGACATGTTTTGAAGACTTTTGGTAGAGCATAGGTGGTCAAAATTCAAATTTCAATTTTTGGCGAATTTTCGGCGTTTATGATTTATCGATCATTCCTAGGGCGCAACAGCGCCCTAGTTATGAATGGGTGATCGAGTTTTTGCATGGTTTCCTGTCCCCAAATTGATTGGAAGACTGGTAGTTGAACCCTAGGACATATATATATCAATCGAAAGCTCACAGTATGCTCCAGATGACAAAATTCTTGAAATTTTGATTTAGGCCTCTGAATTTTAATAAATAACTAAAATATTAACTGAAATATATAAAAAGGGAAACTGCGCAGATTTTTATAAAATGATGCTCAGGTTAGCTTCAATGCGAAAGGGAAACTGCGCAGATTTTTATGAACTGATGCTCAGGTTAGCTTCAATGCGATAGATCTTAATTTATGGAATTTTAGAGGAATTCCAATGACTTCGAGTAACGAATGGGCAATCGAGTTTTGCATGGTTGCATGTCACGAGCTAGAACTGCTTGGATATTGAATGAAACCTATAACATACATACATCAATCGAAAGCTCTCAATGAGATCTAGATGGCTAAAATCGTGAAATTTTGATTTAAGGCATAGGAATTTAGGAAATTTTGAAATAACCCAACAAAAATCTAATGTTTCAATTCAGTGAAACTGCGCAGTTTATAATAACTGATGGTCAGGTTGGCTCGCATGCAATAGGTCTAAATCGTGAAAAAATTCCTACCAAAAAACCCCAAACGATGGCTTTTCCCCAATGATTGCTTGAAGCCTTGTTAATGTGGCAAGTAAATATGTCTTCCACATGGCCAAGATCTAGACAAGACTAAAATGCTACAGCATCAGCCGCTTATGAATTGTCAATCATCAAAAAGAACTGGACAAGGTGTGACAAAATCGTGATAAAAATTTGATTTATGGTATACCATTTTGAGTTAAAGTTTTCAAAGGTTCATTTATGAAATCCACTGATCATTCATAAGCAGGCGGCAATTTTGGCACAAAGAGGACATGAATTAGTGAAAGATGAAATAGAAAATATAACTTGTGAAATAAAAAAATAGGTTAAAATGTAATTAAATCGAAGAAATTCATCCAAAATTTTGGTCTTGATGAAATTATACATTTATTGAATGAAATAAATGTAACAAAACGAAACAAACCAAACTGAAATTAGTTAAAGTAAAGTAAAATTTGGCTGGCATTTGCAATATATCAATTTTATGTTTTAATCTGAATCTTAATCTGAACTTTGCCATGTTTTTGTAAATGGCTAAAAATGATTTAGTGCTAATACACAAATAACACAAGTTACAACACATAATAACACATAATACAAGTTCTAAACAAACATTATTTAAGCAAAAATTTAAGACAAAACAATAACTAGAATAATCCAGGTATCAGGGTTCCTGCCATAAATTGCCGCCTGCTTATGAATGATCAGTGGATTTCATAAATGAACCTTTGAAAACTTAAACTCAAAATGGTATACCATAAATCAAATTTTTTTCACGATTTTGTCACACCTTGTCCAGTTCTTTTTGATGATTGACAATTCATAAGCGGCTGATGCTGTAGCATTTTAGTCTTGTCTCTTGTTAAAAGCTATGGACAAGATGAAAAACAATCGTGATTTATTTCCATTCGTTCTGAGAATGCATTTGGAGCAACCGTTTCCTTAGTATTTAACTCCAATGATCATTCATAAGCAGGCGGCAATTTTAGCACAAAGAGGACTAAAAGTGTAGAAAATAACAATGCTAAACAAAAAAGCAAAAACAAAAAAGCTAATTATCATAAAATATTATCGAATAAAAATTTAACTCAGTTTTTGACTACAATGAAAAATTTAACTAAGTTAGATAAAAATAATAGAATGAGCAATATTCGAAACAAAGTGAAATTTAGCTAGCGAGTTGAATGAAACTATGACGCTTGAATAAGTTTTTTTATTAATAAAGTTCACAAATAGCTGATCATTTTGAGCAAAATCTATAATAGAAAAAACAAAACAAGAATATGGCGCCAAGCGCAATAGGTGACCGTGGAGCGCTTCCCCCTTTCCCCTACACTTTCAGTTTAAATGTGGTATCTATTTTGTACACCTATGAGGACTTTCCCACCAATTGTCAGGCTATTTGGAGGCAAAAGCACTGTTTAGTACACCTATGTGCACTTTTCCGACCAATTTTCAGGCAATTTGGTGCCAAAACCTCTGATATCTTAATTTTTAACATATAATTTTAAACATTTAAAATTAATTAGGTGTATCCTGAAAATGTTCCATGTGGTATCTATTTAGTTCACCTATGCGGACTTTCCAACCAAGTTTCAGGCAATTTTAGTGGAATCTGCTGCATCATCTGCATTTTATTTTTGGCGCGCATGGAAAGAGATACTGAACTGCGCGCCAAAAACAAAATGCAACTGTCCAAGCAGCAGATTCCACTAGTAGTAGATTTATTTCCTTGACTTTTTGCTCGAGGCAATTGCAAAATTTGGATAAAAGAGACCCACAATTGGTGGCTGATGACCAGGATCCCCCCCCCAAGGGTTTTACCGGCCAACCAAGCCAGTTTTGGACCAACCAAGAGTTTTGCCCCCCCCCCTCAAGGGTTTTGCCCCCCCCCAAATTTTGCCTTGTATTCTTGAGGTTGTGGTCTAGTTTGCATTAAGCTATAAGGCTTCGCAAGCGAAGCCTACGCAAATTCCACTATAAAAAGGTTTTGACTAAGCCTAAGCCTTTCATAGAGTCAGTATACCGATTGTAAAAAATACCCGAGTTTGGTGACCACTATCCCCCCCCCAAATGCCACTTGGTGGGGGGATACTGGTCATCAATCAAGGGATTTTGGCATTTGGGGGGGGGGGGATAGTGGTCACCGAAATCGATGACCAGAATCCCCCCCCCCCAAGTGCAAAAACACCAAAAATCGCCTTGAAAGCATGATCATACGTACATTGATTACTAATTTTGGGGGGGGGGGGGGATACTTACGTGGGGGGGGGGGGATACTTACGTGGGGGGGATACTTCACAGGTGGGGGGGTAAAAGCTTGGGGGGGGGGTAGAAGCCTTGGGGGGGGGATTCTGGTCATAAGCCCAATTGGTTTGCCGATGGTACCAGTTATATATATAGGGACAAAAATTCAGTAACCTCTATAGACCGCGGAGCAGCTCTTCGGGTCGCTCCACGGTCAAAAACACGAGGGACATTTTCTTTCTGCCATAAATTGCCGCCTGCTTATGAATAAGTGGAGTATTTAGATGTTCAAATACTAAGGAAACTTTTGCTGCAATTGCTTTCTCAGATCAAATAGAAATAAATCACGATTGTTTTTCATCTTGTCCAAATCTTTTTGATGATCAATTATTCGTAAACTTTTATGCTGTAGCATTTTAGTCTTATATATATAAGGACAAAAGTTCAGTAACCTCTATAGACCGCGGAACGGCTCTTTGGGCCGCTCCGCAGTCAAAAACTAAGCCCTTTTCTGAAGAAATAGGCATCCGCTTAATACAGGCATTCTCCACAAATACAGGCATTTCGCACGACGCCGAACATACAGCCTGCATGGCCCGTAGCTTCGAGCTGATGGGCAATAGTCCGGAGAATCGTTCCCGCTGGTGGGGCACGGCCACCTGGAGCTCCTGCTCCCGCGACCAGCTCCAGCAGAAGCTCGGCTGCCACCCACAATACCTCAACGGCCGAGGCAGCCCAGCCCAAATACTCTCCAGGAACTGGCAAGGAGCCTTCCGCTACGGTGCCTGCTAGTCACGGTGGGCAGAGGGAACTGAAGCTCTGTGGCCTTTTTGAGGCATGTGCTTTGACGCTTATGCCAGCTGCAGTGCAGGAAACAGTACAGCCACTCTGAGGCAGGCCACATGCCTGCAAAGTGGTGGCACTGAGGCTGTCCAGCCTTGTGGAGTGGACCAAGGCTAGCCTTTGTCTTGCACTGCCTTTGTTTTGGGGAGACATTGAGGGGCCTTTTTTTGCTTAAAGTAGGCTTGGTGCACAACTTGGAAGGATGAGGCAAGTGAAGTTGATGGTTGAGGCAACGGCTGCGTGGTGGAGATGGGGGATAGAGCGGAGGAGCGCTGCTCCTGGGACAGCGGCTCACACTGCCAGCACCCAGCGGCCTACTATGGCCCCAAGACACTGGACAAAGGCCACTTGCTCTCTCTTCATCCACTATTGCTCAAGCAAAGGGAAGCTTGGCAGAAGGCTTCAAGTGTAGAAACTGGACGGACACTGCTGAGCCGGATTCTGCTCTGGAGAAGCCTTTAGGCATGCATGTCATGGCTGATGTCTGCCGCAGCTCTTACAGGCAAGTCAATTGAGCCTTCAAACTTGTCAAAAGTCAATTGTCACTATTTTGAAAACATTTTCTCTTTTTGAATAGTGGATCCCCAGGGTTTGTGGTTGAACGTTGAGTGTCATATTTTGTGTATCATCGCTTCTGACTGGGAATGCTTTAAGAGGCCAGTTGAACTTTAGCTATGAAACGGTTGGCTGTGTACGATGTCCGCAAAAAAACAACACTGCCTGTCACATGAAAGACGCCATTTTTTCCCACTGCTTCCCAAACTGCGAAGGTTACATTGGGCTGGCGCGAGGGAGCGTAGCGACCGTCAGCGCCCAGCCCTTCTTTTCGACCCAGGTGTACATTTTAAGGATTATTGCTAGATCTTAAAATTGATAAGGCCCCTGCTCCTCACAAAAAGTCCAATCGCTCTGATTCTTTTTGCGTTGGAAAGAGCATCATCTAATTGACCAAAACACGTGAAAACTCATCAAAAATGGTAGAATTTGAGAGAAAATCACTCAAAAGCATTTGCCCGAACTCCTCCTTCTTCTTCTTCTCCTTCTTCTTCTCCTCCGCATCTATTCATGAAATTGTGGTAGGTATTCATTTCTTGCCCAACCCCCCTCCTTGGGTCCCTTCGGCCTCATGTATTTAGTTCTTCATAACTCTTCAGTTTAGAAATTGAGCCATATGCACCGGTGGCGTCGTGGTCTAAGCGATTGGTCAACTGGTTGGAACATGTTGGTTCGAATCCTGCTTTAGCATTATTTTTTATTTTAGATTATTTAAAGTTGAGAAACAATTGGTACCATCTGCAGGCCAAAAGTAAAGGTCTTTTGCCCAAAAATCGATTGCTCTGAGTATAATTCATGAAAATTTCACAGAAATTGTTAGTTTGCCAATAAATTTGCATGGTATTTTTAAGTTTCGATTCGTTTCTGTTCATTTTGTTTTTTTAAATGAGTTTATTTTTTTATTTTTTATTTATTCATTTATGGAATTTATGGAATTTATGGAGATGGATTCTTCAAGGATCAGATTGAGATGAGCGGCCTCCAGTGGGGGATGAGTCTCGTTGAAGCCCAGAAATATGCAAGCGGCTTTGTAGATGTCATCGCAGAGGCACAAGAAGGGGGCCTTGTATGCATCGTCTTTGCCACTCAGGAGGGCCCGGATGTTGTTTGGATTATACACTCCTTGAGCGACTAGTTGTTCCATAAGGCTGAACCAGGGGATGTTGTTGGCCGCGCAACAGTCCCGGCATCGATAGGATGCGGAGCTGGCTGTCCACAGCTTGTAACAGATTTTTGCCATGTATTGGACGTCTGGCGGGTTCAGTGTCCATTCGAGCTCACCCCGTGTGCAGGCCAGACAATACAGCTGCTTGCAATCTCCGCAGTCCAGTTTATGTCCGTCGGCAAAAGTCCCTTTACAGTTGGTGCAGTTGAAGACAAGGGTGTCCTGGAATGCAGCCATGTTCCTCGTTTGTAGTGTTGCTGACTGAAGGGAGTGTGGCAGGAAGGCGTTGAGGTGGCGGTGTTGTCGTGAACGGCGGCTGTGAATCGCACACTGGAGTGCCTGCTCCTAGGTGGATGGGCCTTATATCTCCACCTCCCTGTGTCCTTAGTGAAGGGTTGGTTGTTACACCGCCCTCTGTCTCTTCCCTTGGTGAAGGGGGAGAGTCTGCGGAGGTGTCATTAATAATGCCAGGCTCCCTGAAGGCCGCTTTTTCTGTAGTGGGGCAAAAAGAGGGGTGTGTTGGCAGGCCGAGTCATTAATCACTCGCAGTTTGCCATTCCTTGGAGGCCGCTTTTTTGCAGCAGGCGCAAAAACCATAGGCCTGCAGAGGGAGGAGCAATTAGTCAGCCTGCTCTCTTCTTGCCGCCCTTCTTGCGAAGACTGTGGGAGCAGGTTCCTAATAGTGTAGGCAGGGGGGATTGCAGGGGAGTGTGTGTGTGGCGCGCTGAAGAGCGGAGTGTGCAGGAAGGGGTGTAGGCGGGAGGGGGGTGGGGGTGCCAAATAGGGGGTAGAAGGGCTGGGTGGGCTGCAAAGTGAAGCAAAGACTGGAGCTGGCTATGTTTGAGGCCAAGTCTAAGCTTGCCAAGAAGCCGCTGCTAAGTATTTTATGCATTGTCAAAACAGTCGTAATATGCCGCGCTGAGCTGCAAGTTGATCCTTGAAACAGCTACTTAGATTGTCAAAGCGGATGTTGAGTAGTCTGCGTTTGTCGGATCAGCCATCTATTTGGCTGCGGAGAGGCAAACTCCGGTTAGCTTGCTTGCAGTGAATAAGCCACCTGTTTGGTTGCAAAGCAAACTCCAGGTAGTCTGCGTGTGTCAAATCAGCCACCTGGTAGGCTGCAAGGCAGACTCCTAGTGGCCCGCACTGACAAAATCAGCCACTTGTTGGCTGTGAAGCAGACTCTTTGTAGTCTGCACTTGTCCAGTCAGCCGCCTGGTGTAGTGAGCGTAGTGGTTCCTTTGGCCCACACTGACAAGATCAGCCACCTGTTTGGCTGCAAAGCAGACTCCCAGTAGTCTGTGCTCGTCCAGTCAGCCGCCTGGTAGGCTGCGAAGCGGACTCCTTTTGGCCCGCACTGATGAACTCAGCCACCTGTTTGGTAGCAAAGCAGACTCTTCGTAGTCTGCGCTCATCCAGTCAGCTGCCTGGTAGGCTGCGA